>JAHXMU010026285.1:0-114941 GCA_019455685.1 Philornis downsi | reverse complement strand
GAGAGCGCTGTCATTAGCCGTTTGGTAGCTACAGCAGCGTGGAGTTGATAATAGTTAACATCTAATTTGAATCTCAAATTCACCATTAGTTAGCGACTGAAAATATGATCCATACCTGGATTAAAGCACAGGGCGAGGTAGTTTAAAAAATAACAAATCTAAAATATTTATTATTATTTTTTGGCAGCAATGATGGAAATGGCCAACAGACTTAAGCAATCATTCAATCATGTTAAATATTCATATTCACAACAGTGTTGCCTTTGAATTCCATCTCGATAATATTTTTTAAATGTGCCATGGAACGATATGCTTCCGTAGGTTTGTAAACAAATTAACAGACAGAGGTTTGTCAAAAATTGAGAGCGCTGTCATCAGCCGTTTGGCAGCTGTAGGTAGCAGCGTGAAGCTGATGATGCTTAACATGTAGTTTGACTCTCAAATTCACCATTATTTAGCGACTGAAAATATGATCCATATCTGGATTAAAGTACAGGGCGAGGTTTTTTTTAAATAAGAAATTTAATATTATTATTATTTATTGGCAGCAATGATGGAAATGGCCAACGCCAGCCATTATTTATGCTCAAATTCCTTAACAAAACTTTCAAGTAGGTCGCTGAATACCCCAAACAATCATTTAATCTTATTAAATATTCATAGATATATATTTTTTTTGGATCCACGAAAACATGTATTTGCTTTCATTGGTGATTTAATCATAACGCCTTAAAACAACATAAATAGACGCTGGCAGAATAAACAACTGCTATGAATAACAAACAACAAATAAATTGTGAGTCTAATAATAAACTAAAAAATTTATTAACGATAACGTCACTACTACGATATTACAATACTTGGTATTTAATTAATGACAAGAGGTTTACTCAATTAAATACGAAAAGAAGAATAAAACTTGATATGAAAGCAAGTGGTCTTATGAAATCCCCCCCGTACCGTTGAGAACTTGTCATGCTGCTGTGTTTACAGCTTTGTAACGATGATGATTGTGATTTATTTACATCCTTTGAAATAAAGGATATCACATTAACAAAACGGCAAAAACAGGTGTGTGTTTAAAAAAAAAGTACGTATTAAAATTATGACATGAAATGTCGTAATATTTTGTGATTATTTAGAATTTAGAAAAATTTTAATTAAATTTCTTACTTAGAAAGCCACAAAATTCTGTGAATACGTGATTAGGGTGTTGTATATATAGAAAAGTTGGTATGATGAGTAGGTAGATACACTTGTTTGTTTTATAAATATGTAAATTTTATGATTAATTGAAGAACTGATATACACAAATGGTCGAAAAAATAAGTACACCTGCTTATTTTTTCTTTACATTAAATTTTAGTTACTTTAACGGAAAGTCAACATGGCAATTCTTTTATGGCAATTTCTTTTAATATGGTAATGCCTTTAAAAGTAAAAACACAACTGGGGCTTTCCAGTTGTTCTCATTGTGAGTTAGTTTTGTTCAGTTGTGACTTCAGTACTTGGTCAAAATAATAAATACATTGTTCAATTCTTTAATATTTTCGCAGTCTGCTGTAAATTTTTTGGAAAGGCTACTTATTTTACTGTTGTTTATTCTTATTCATTACAAAATATATAGTAAAAAAAATCAGTCATGGTTCGAAAGTCATTGTTCTCCGGACGACAGAAAAATTATTTCAAGACTAAGAGAAAGTGGCCAAAGTCTTCGTTCTATAGCAGAAACTATGAATCGGTCGCTATTTTTTGTACAAAATGCTTTAAAGCCTAAAAAGCCCGTCGAAACTCGCGGAAGACCCAAAAAAAACCGTCAAAAACAACAGATATCAGTATTGTAACACTTGCGAAGAAGGGCTCGCTTGTGTCTTCAAGAGCGATTTCAGCAGAAATTGGAAATGTAATTTAATCGCGAACGGTTCGTCGTAGACTACAAGAAGCACATTTACAAGGACGGATAGCCAGAAAAGTTGCTTTGGTTAGACAAAAAAATTTAAAGGCTGGATTGGCGTATGCAAGAAATCATTCCAATTGGTCCGGAGGAGACGGTGAAAAAAAATGGCCAAAACATTTTGTGGATCGATGAAACAAAAAGTAATGTATTTGGTAACAACTGTGCCCGGAATGTTCGACGCCCTAAAGGTAGGGAATTCCATGTTCACTTTACAAAGAAGACGGTCAGGCACGTGGGCGGCAATATTATGGTCTGGAGTTGTTTCTTGTGGTATGGTGTCGGCCCGATACATCGAATTACCGACACTGTGACCAGATTCCACTACAAAAATTTCTTGGAAAATACAATGTTGCACTATGCTGTAGAAAGTATGCCTCTTAGATGGACATCCCAGCAGGATAACGATCCGAAGCATACTTCTAAGTTGGTAAAGGATTGGTTCCAAGATAATAATGTTGCTTTTCTTGACTGGTCGTCAAGTCAATGTCCGGAATTATATTCCAATCGAAAATCTTTGGGGAGAGTTGAAACAAAGACTTAGAAAGGAGGTTCTTAAAAACAGGATCAGTTATGGAGTTTTGTTCAAAAAGTTGGTATGAAATACCGGTAGAAGCCTGCAAGAAGCTTATTTCCAGCATGCCAGAGTCAACAAAATGATTGAGAACAAAAGTGGATGTACCGGCTTTTAACGAAACTCAGCCAATTTAGCAGAAAAAACATGATTTTTTACTTTTTTGCTTACTTTAACTAAATGTACTTATTATTTTGTCCAATGTTTTTTGATTAATTTCTTACTTTTTGAAAAACACTGAATTTAATTTTTTCTTTACTATTGTTTTAGTATTTATTTTATTTCTAATGTTATAACAAAACAAATTAGTATTTGTTTTTTCTTTTAATCTCAATGAATTTTCGTCTACGAGCCTTTAAGAATAATATAGGGTGTACTTATTATTTTGACCATATGTGTAGCTGCAAACGACGTTAGGGTTATTATTAGGGGCTTTTTGATCACTTCAAACTCATATCGTAGGACAGACAGAATGACGGAAAGAAACACATTCACTATTTGTGACACCGTTCCTTTAACTAACATTCATCACTATTCTGTAGGCAATTTTGACCAAGTTGTGAAATTTAGTTCAACTTCGATAAACCTTGAAAGCGGGCAAACTCGATATTTTTGCACGCAATTAAAAACTTTGAAATTCATAAGAAGTACATATTTTTGATTTGAATTTGGTGTTTAATAAACTCAACTATGGTCAGTTTTAAATTAAAAAGTTAAGTTTTTTCGACTCTAGTCTTCGTCACCACGGCGTGATGATAATAATGCGATTACCGTTCCCATAATTGTAGGTTCAATCCCCAATACCGGCACCTATCATTATTTAAGGGGCACTTGCTCCGATGTGTCTCCCAAACACTTCGAGTAGTCGAGTAATCAACAAGTCTGAAATTGTCACATTCAGAATTGTTGTTAAATTACTTCTCCCGTTGAGTCAGTCTGAAAATAGAATGCATGTGAACTTATTTAATATGAAAATCTCTCCAATAGCACATTCCTGGAATACATGGGAATTTGTGGTTTGTTGCTTTCGAGATTTCATGATGACAATTTTGAAAATAGCTATATTTTTGGAGAGCTACATCTGCAGTAATTTCTTAAAGTAATTAAGTCTGGTATAGTACGACAATTTTAAGAGTTCTAAGAGCTGTATTATATCTTCTTTAGTACCTGAGTTATGATGCAATGAAATTGGGATAACTGCAATACTGCATCTTGTCAAAAAAAGCACCCGGAATTGATCAAAATAATTATTTTTCATTGAAATTTATTTTATTATTATCAATTAGGTCCCTTCCGAAATAACATACTTATGTCAAAGAATAATCCAATCACGAAACCATTTTTCGGACGCAAAGAGAAGAAGACAGCCGGAATTACATCAGGTGAATAGAATAAATAGAATAATTTCGTCGTATCCTAAGTAGTAGCAGGCAGGAGTAATGAATATGTAATGGGTTCGTTTAGTTTCACCAAATTGGACCCATCGAACATTGCCATTAAATACACTAATTTCCTCGTATCCTGAGTAGTAGAGGACAGGCGTAGCTAAAAAGTAATGGTTTCGTTTGGTTTTACCAAATTTTACCCATCAAACATTATCATTAAATAGAATAATTCCATCGTGTCCTGAGTAGTAGAGGACAGGCGTAGCGGATATGCAATGGTTTCGTTTGATTTTACCAAATTGGACTCATCATATACAGAATATGAGTTATTCTCCATAAATATTCGGCTTGGATGCTAATGTTGACACATCGCAACGCGACCCCCATCATTTCCGTTTCTTTGGGTTATCGTAGCGGATGTAACTTTTCATTGCCGGCGGCTACACAATGCAAAAAGGACTTTCACTAATAACTGGCAAGCAGCATTTCAAAATCGAAATCCATTTTACACCTTTAAGTCACTTCCGACAATTTAAACGACGTGAAATTGCTTGTTAAGTCACTCCTAATGTAATTGCAAGTCCTTAAACTGATTCATTGAAAGTATTGCCCATCGCTACTACTAGTACTACTACTACTTTTGCCCACCTTCCTTTCAAAGCTCGAATTCCGTATCGGTAAAACTGTGCATCTTTTGAAGCTATCCACGAATCTAGCCATTACTTGATGTCGTCATGTGAGTGGAACTACTAGTCAGCCAGACCGTGTGCCAGATTAGCGATAATCGGATATCGCAATACCCGGAGAATATTGCGGATTGGGTAAGACTTTCCGTTTCAGCGTTTTCGGGTAGGTTTTAACGGCCAAGTGAGGACGAGCGTTGTCATGCTGAAGAATCACTTTTTCGTGTCTCTCCACATATTCTAGGCGTTTCTCGCATAGAGCTCGGCTCAATCGCATTAATTGTAGTCGATACCGATCCATAGTGATGGTTTCGCTTGGTTTCAACAGCTCGTAATACATAACACCGACCTGGTCCCACCAAATACGACGACATTAAAGCATGGCCGGGCAGCCCCATGACTTTCTTTTCTTTGGATTGCTGTAATGAATCCATTTTTCATCACCTGTTACAATACGATGAAAAATTTTTTGCCGTTGAAGCAGTTTTCCACAGGCGAAAAAACGACGCTCAAGATCTCATGGCTTCAACTCATAAGGAACGCAAGTTCCTTGCTTTTGAATCATTTCCAACGCATGCAATCACTTGGAAATGGCTTGGCGGGTAACTCCTAATACTGAAACAAGCTCTACTTGCGTTTGACATCGATCCCCATCAAACAATGCCGGCAATTCAGTATCTTCGAAGGTTTTTCGTCTTTCTTCACGCGAACAGTCATCAACATCACCGTCATTGAAGCGACGGAATAAATCTCGACCCGTTGTTTCACTTAAACCAGCAACTCCGTAAACGTTTTGCAACTCGCGATGAGCTTCAGCCGCCGTTTTCTTCGATCGAAAGAAGAAGACCAATACTTTCCGCATATGACGATTATTTCGAACAATGTCGTACATATTCACACAACCAAAAGAATATGACGTCAAAAGAGAATCACTATTGTGTCGAGACGTTATGTTTACCATATGCCAAAGCTTGGCTCATGAGGTTTAGGTTAGCCAGAATCGATTAGCACTTACAGATGGCGCCATCTATTGGCAAACAGCGGACACTCCGTTGCGGACCTAATACTTCTATAACGATTCTAATTCCGCGTCTTTCTCCACTTTCTGCCTTCCAGTACGCTTTTTGTCTTCGACGTCGATCCAGTCATATCTAAACTGTTGAAACCACTCACGATAACTTCTTCCCCTCTTCAAATAACATCGCCATACAAACGATCTACAAACAACCGGTACAGCTCAGCTGCAGATTTTTTCAAATTTAATACATCACAAATTCCTGCATATGACGCTAATTCGGTTTAAAACTAGACATTAGTGATGATGATCTTGCCATATATCCACAACCCTGTAATCCGACGTTTTATATCTGACAATTTCAACCGTAACTAACCGATGGGACAGTCTTTTGTAAAACGGCAGTAACTTAATTGTACTCCCAATATTATAAATTTCTGTGATTAAAACCCATCAAAATGACCAATGGCTATAAATGCTGAAATATGTGTTGTAACTTCATTTAACAGGCTTCAGTAGTCGACCTAATTGCTTGGATACCAAAGTAATCCCACCTAATTGGACCTCGTCCTCACTCAACGTTGCTATTGAATAGAAGAACAAATGATTCCAGCTATGTCTGCATTTTCTATTTATTCTTCATTGAAAGTAAGTCATTGATTGTAATTTGTAATTTAAGGACGAGTTGCAGAAGATTATCAATGTTGAAGTATCCTTCCCCTCCCAGAGAAAAAGAGGGGGGAGAGATAATGAAAGAAAAAAATAAAAGAAATAATCTACATTATACTTCTACGGGGCCGGGTTTTCATGGCAACATAAAAAGATGATACACAAACAAAAAAAAAAGTTACAAAGATGTGTAAATAGATTCCATTTTATTTTTTTCCACATACCAGTAATTCTAATTATTACGGATATGCCTTCACGACCGAAGGTTGTGTGTGACCATGCATTGGTAAAAGTGGTGGCTAAGTCGTACAACAGAACACAACACAGGAAAAGGAGCAGGGAGGGAGAAAAGTGTGATGACGAATAGCTTCTACACATGCCGCAGAACGTGTAAAGAGGTTATTTTCGTGGCATGGTGGGACATTGCCATAGCAATGAAAGCAAGGACTCGAGAGTTGAAGTACATAAAATAGTATTTGGCATAGATCTACTTTATATCTGTACTAAGGAGATGTGCTTGGCGAGATATTTTGTACGACTATATAAAGTCAAGGAATCTTTTATGACTAAATATGTTACAATTTAACAGACGATGACGTAGTTTTTTCAATGGTGTCCTTCGATGTTTGATAGCATAGACAGAAGGAAACTGGTCGCCATTGTTTTTTTAATAACGTTACAAACAATGGGTTATTTTTGGTCAATTGTGACCTTAACATCAAAAACATTTTATTAAGCATACATTTGTCTGTCCGCAATAGAGTATCAGTAAATTTAACATTTAATTTTCCAATATTGGATATGAAAATAGCTCAGACTTCGTTGCTAAAGGGTATTCCATTAGGATAGCCTGATATTGGCCGCAAATATCACACTATTGTTTGTAAACAGTAATTTTGAATCAAAACGAAAGCAAATTGACTCAAATTGATCTTTATAAGGCGCCAAGTACCATTTTACTCAAAATAAATAAGAAAGTTATTCGAGGAAATTTGTATACTCAATTTAAGTACGTACTATTGGTTTGTTCAGAAAGTTCGTTCGATTAATTCGTTAGTTCACCATACGTCACTTCTCATGACGCAGAGTTCCTTTAAACTCTATCATAACTTCCTCCACTCCTCTTCTAAACTGTTTACTATTGTTTTTATAGTTTACTCGTTCTATTTGCGTTTTAAAAAGCGAAAAAATGAAGAAAAAAAGAGAATTTTTTTCGGAAAGTTCGTCCGATTAATGCGTTAGTTCACCATACGTCACTTCTCATGACGTAAAGTTCATTCAAACACTATCATAACTTGTTCCCACACCCTCTGTAAACTGGTTACTATTGTTTACTTGTGTTTTCGTTCTACACGTGAGTGATTACAGCGTTTTAAAAAAAGTTTTAAAAAGTGGAAAAATGAGCGAAAAAGAGCATTTTAGGCATATTATGCTGTATTTCGTATTTGCAAAAGGAAAAACGTCTGTCGAAAAATAAAGTCTGGTTATGAAGAAAACGGACCAAATGAAAGAACTTGCCAGAAATGGTTTAAAAGATTTTCTACGGGTGACTTCCCCTTAACGGAGTCCCCCAGATCAGGACGAAAAGAAATTGTTTCCGAGGAAGTAAGAGATTTAATTATTGTTAATTCCCTTGCAACAGTTAGGGAAATAGCTGAAACAATCAAAAAACAGTATCAACCGTTCACAGAGTCATAAAAGAGTTCGAATTTGTGAACAACCTCGATGGGTGGGTACCTCACTCTCTCACCGGGGCCAACCGCGTGAAACGCGTTGACGTCTGTGATAACCTAAGGATAAGAAATAACAAACCACAACCATTTCTGAAGAACCTCATCACAAGGGATGAAAAATGAATAGTCTACAACAATATAATGCGAAAAATATCATGGAGGGAAACCAAATGTAACCCCTCATTCCCGCCCGCTTTAGAGAGCCTTCACCAAAGAAAGGTAATGTTGTCGATTTGGTGGGATGTCAAAGGAGTAGTCTTTTTTCAGATTCTCCCAACAATACTATACCGCACAATTAGATAAATTGAAGACGGCATTGGAAGAAAAACGGCCGAGGCTCGTCAATCGGAGAGACGTTATCTACCATCATGACACCACCCGCCCTCTCACCGCCTTGCGGGCCCGTCAGAAACTGTCAGAGCTTGGGTGGGAAGTTTTACCTCACCCACCGTACTCCCCAGACCTCGCCTCGTTCGACTATCACCTATTTCGCAGTTTGAGCAACCACTTGAAGGATTTGAATTTCAATAACGACGAGGAGGAAGTGAAAAATCGAATCGAACGGGTTTTTCAGAAAAACCACATGATTTTTATGAGAGAGAAATTAAAAAGCTACCAGAGATGTGGGAAGAAGTTATTAAAAAAGGGGGAGATATAATAGATAAGAGAGATATAATAGACTAAAATAATTGTTTTCTTCTTTATAAAAATGTGTAAATTAATTTTTTTTTTTTAATACGGAACGAACTTTCCGAACCACCCGATATTTTCACACTTACTAAAATCAAGTAAAATTTTGGCAATATAAATTTCACTTACTCGTTTCAAGTAAAAACTGGTATTGAGCAGGTTTAATATATTTATTTTGAAAATTATTTCAACCTAAAATCGGTACGAGGTTTTTTTCAGAGCAGCAGCCAAATTATCGGAATCTTATATACCCATTGCGCTTACCACTATCGACGACGATGTAAAGGCTCATCGCAACATATGTGGGTGTGGCGAAAACGCCCGCATGCATCGTTCTACTGTCAACTGCAAATAATAACCGTTATTTAAAGATGTTGAATGAGTCTTCTTACCCAGAACTGCGCCGAAGATGTATCCGTATCAACAGCATTTGGTTCCAACAAGATGGGGCAACTGCACACATAGCCAGACCGGTTATGGCGGAGCTCCAACGAAAATTCCCAAACAAATTAATACCCAGAAGCTCTATTTTCCGATGACTCCCAATATCACATAACCCCCAACCGCACCAACTTTTTTTTACGAGATTATGTCAAGCAAGAGGTGTACAAAACGAAGTCAAGGAATGTGACTGAATTGAAACAGTCCATTAAAGCAATAATTATGGCGATTCCGCAAAATAAATACGTTTCTGATCAGGTGTCACATATGCGAGAATGAGCGTGGAGGTCATGTACGGTCTACCATCTTCAAAGCTAATTAGTTACATAAGATACAATTGAATTTTTTACACAAAAAAAAGAAGAAATACATTGATTAAAAAAAATTATTTGAATTTCTTATTGTTTTACAATTGATGCGCCACCCTGTATCTGTAGTCAAAAGAAAAAACGACTTAAGTAAACTTAGGATAAGGTCAAATTTTTCTCTTATTATTCTTGTATTACAATCCATATTCCGACTATCATACAAATGATCGTGAATTTCAACCCCCATACAACCATCTATCATTGCGTGAGCGGCGGTCACCTCGATGTGTCTGATGAACGCTTCGAGTAATCAACAAGTCGTCGAGTAATCGACAAGTGTAGTAAATACTTCTCAAAATGTGACGTTTGAAATCGTCATCAAACTGTAGGTCCCTTTAAGTGAATCTAAGAATAGAATGAGTGCAAGCTTTTCACTGAATGTAAGTGTAATCATGAATTCGAACCCAATACAACCACCTTTCATTGCCTGAGTGGCAGCCACCTCGATAGTGTGACGAACACTCCGAGCAATCGACACGTCTAGTAAATTCTTCTCAAACTTTGACGTTCGGAATCGTCGTCAATCTGTGTGTCCCTTTGAGTGAGTCTAAAAATAAAATACGTGTAAGCCTTGTTTGATTCCTATATAAAAACACGCAATATCCTTAAATATTGAACATGTTTTTGTTATTACTGTTAATGTCGTTACTAAAATACATTTTGTCGCCTATGCTCGATTTCAAAATATCGTATATTTCAAAAGTTATAACAAATTTCAATAATGACAATTTGTCTAAAATTGGCAATGACTTAACTTAATGTCTAAAAATGACTAATCGAGTTGAGTCCTTTTTCCTTCTAAGCACAGATATATTGACTTATTTAGATTTTTCATCTTTTCCACTAAAATTTTTTTTTTGCATTTTCCAATAATCGCCCTTAATGAAGGCGATTCCTTTAAAAGCATATGGGTTGGAACGGATCTAACTAACGCCATATATTGCTTTTAGTTAATAAAGAAGATGGCACAATTGTTGAAAAACTAATGAAAATTATTATTATTTCCTACTACACAGATTTCGCAACTTATGACACATAAAAAAGAACGATATAATCATTCATAGCCAGATAAGTAGACTTGTGTGAAATATCATCACCTCATACATACGAGGTCTGATCAAAAAATAACCGTTATTTTAAATTTTTTTTGAAAAAGTATTTATTTATTCATCAATTTCTATTTTATTTGCTTTAAAGTAGTCCCCCTCAGACATAATACACTTGTGCCAGCATTTCTTCTAATCCTCGAAACACTTCTAAAACGCGTTTTTTTGGTATCGCCAACAGCTCCTGTTTCAATTTTTCATTTATCTCCTCAATCGTAGCAAAACACTTTCCTTTCATCGGTGTCTTTAGTTTTAGGAAGAGGAAAAAGTCAGAGGGGGCCAAGTCCGGTGAATACGGTGGTTGAGTCATAATTGCGGTTTTGTTTTTGGCCAAAAACTCACACACAAGCATAGATGTGTGAGCTGGTGCGTTATCATGGTGCAAAATAAATGATTGGTTTTTCCACAATTCTGCGCGTTTCTGACGAATTGCTTCGCACAAACGGCGCGGTAGTATTCCTTATTGACCGTACGGCCTTGTGGCAAGAATTCATGATGCACCACGCCATTGCAATCGAAGAAAACAGTGAGCAAAACCTTCACATTTGACCGAGCTTGACGTGCTCGGGCGACCAGGACGAGCATCGTCATTGACATCTTCTCGGAGTTCCTTAAACCGGTTACACCACAATTGAACTTGTGTTTCTGCTCATAGTAGACTCGCCAAACGCCACACTCAACATTTCAAATGTCCTTTCACATTTAATTTCATTTTTTTTTCATTTGATCCATTTTTTCGAATAGTAAAAAATCGAAGAGCACGCCAAAACACGACTAACCCCTTTATCTGTCAAAAACAAACTGACTATCCAAAATGGCTGATATTGTCAACAATTGTGCCAGGCGATATACCTGCCTCATTTAAATTGGAACGAGTCTTGTTTTTTGAATACAACATTATATCACCACTTCCAAAGCGGTCTTATTTGTCGTTAGGTGGATGATGTAATATTAAACATCGTTATATAAATTTTACAATATTTTGCATTTAATAAAAAAAAAATCCAAAACTAAGCATGTTATGTCACAAATGACAAGTAGTGGCTAAACCCATATTCAGAAGTGCGCCAATTAAAGCGTTTTAACCTCACACAACATAACAGTTACGAGAGCGGTCCTAAAACTAACCGAGCTAACAAAGAAGACACAAAAAGGTTGGGAAAATTTTCTTTATCTTTCAACATAATCTCCTTTTAGTCCGATACATTTTTTCCTCTCCCTTTTCGAAATTAGTTTTCCGCTTAAATTGACATTATACAAAATGTTGGGAGTGTTAAAGGTAAATACAAATTTGTTATTCCAAATATGAAACATTAATGTATTTGCTTTGTTTGCTTTTCACAAACGGGCATAAGGCAGCTTTAGGAAATGTAGAGATATGAACTCAGTTAGTTGAAGGTCATCAAAATATCTTTTATTAGTTTAACATTTAACTTAATGAGTATTCTCTTTTGTCATTTTCTGGCTTGTTTAGTTGGCGAGATAGCATATTTACAAGCTGCTGGACAAAAAAGAGTCCATGGGAGCCAATAACTTAAATGGTAGAAATTTGCAATCACAGCGTTGTCCATAAATACTAAATGAAACATTTGTGAGAAAATGTTTGTGATAAAAAAATTATGTTCCTTATCGAAAAGTACAGGGTGTCCGTCAGGAAGGTATACTACTTTGTTTGTTTATAATTTTTGATGAAACGAAAGACAATGGATCTTATATTGATAAATGTTTTATTTAATGTCGGCAATTAAGTATGGAATTCAATAGCGGATAAATGTCCGTCTTTGTTAGTCTCACAAATGCGAGCCCTTTTGAGCACATTTTTCATTACATTCTCACACATTTCACGCGGTATTTCATTAATTTCATCACAAATATTTTGCTTGAGTTGCTCAAGCATTTCTAGTTTGTTTGCATAAACCTTGCCTTTTCAGACATCCCATTAAAAAGAAGTACGGAGCAGTCAAATCAGGCGACCGTGGATGCCAATCAACATCACCATTTCTTGAAATAACTTGTCGTGAAAAGAGGTCTCGCAGTAATTCCATTGTAATACTGGCTGTATGCAACGTGGCACCGTCTTGTTGATACCATATATTAATCAAGTCCAAAGCTTGCAGTTTTCAATCATATCACGATATCGTTCCCCATTGACAGTTTCCGTTACGCTGTTTTCAGTTTCAAAGAAGTAAAATCCAATGATTCCTCCTGACCAAATTGCACACCAGACTGTCACTTTTAATGGATGCAAAGGTGACTGATGAATAATTTGAGGGTTTTCCATTGCCCAGAACCGACTATTCTGTTTATTCACATATCCATTCAAATGAAATTGTGCCTCGTCACTCATGATTTTTTCATGAAAATCGGAATTGTCGTGGGCGAGCTTAACATCCTATTGGCATATTGTACGGCGGCGTAAATAGTCTTGTGGAAGAAGCTCTTGTGTCAACTGAATCTTAAATGAATTGTCATTGCAAAATGCAAATCCTTCTGGAAAATTGTGGCCAAAGTTGTTCTTTGAAGACCAAGCTCCTGAGCACGGCATCGAATTGAGGTTGATGGATTGTTTTGAATACTTTCTTGAGCAGCAGTAATGCAGTACGTTGTGATCCATGCTTGGCCCTATCAGCTGCAGACTCTCTATCTTCGAAATCATTCACTACACGATAAATAGAGCGCCTTGTTGGCACGTTGTTTCTTCCAAAAATTTCACATAACTTTCTCATCGTCACAGTAATCGATTATCGATTTTGATAAAATGTTTTAGCGATTAAAACACGTTGGTTTATCGAATATTTTCCCATAATAAATTTGCCTCGTCTCTACTTCACGACTGCCAAATATGAACTGTCAGGACTAATGTTTACCAAAATGGCGACAAAACAAAATAGTATACATTCCCGACGAACACCCTGTATCTCAACAACCAGCTTTTATATGAGAAAGTGCCTTCTTTTACATCTTTCATATAAAAAAATGTATTTACTGATTTTGTATTTCGATTCCATATTTCGTATACAAAACTATCTTTATTGTCACTTTTCGCACAAAAGCTGTGGTCTTGACAATGTTCTTATAGAAAACTGACTTTATTGACTTTATGTTTCTTTTCACCAAAATATTGTTTTGTTTTTTTTTTTTTCAAACTACTGGCACCATATACACGCCAGGCCGGCCAATTTTGCGCCCGCCCTCGTACTAGCATTACTATATCAAATGGCATTCCAAATGCATTGATCACATTTATAACCATGTTATATACTCTGGCCGGCCACTGAGGCAATATTAAAAAGCTTTCGAAAAACTGTTAACAAATTTGGCAATACAAGTAGCCAGCCAGCACCAGTTGTTAGCAATTCAAAAAGCCTTTGATTGGCATGGCATACAAAAATATCAGACAATAAATCATAAAGGCTTTATCACATCACTTTGGAATCGCCCGTCTCGCCATCTTTGTCATCACTTAGGTAGGCGGTGTCTCTCTTATATGCTTGAGATCGAAATAGTCTAGTCCTGTATTACTACTGCTACGTTAATTGTATGTATGTGATTGAATGACTGATCGATTGACACTTACTTACCTCATTTTGTATGGCCTTTTGTTTTGATTTACAACAGCAAAAGGCTTTACGTAGAATATCGCCAAAACTCAAAACACTCATGTATTGCAACAATCGCTAATGGCTTTGAGAAACGTTTAAGCCAAATTTAAGTTTTTCGTTTTCTACAGACGTAGTTTAAAACACAAAAGCTTCAATTGTACTTCGACAATGTATTTAGAACGAAGCTTGAGAATTTTAGTATAGCAAACACAAGTGTTCATTTATGGTATTACCTGACTCACTTTTTAAATATTTCGTTATGCTCACACAAATCTACGATGTACAAACAATTACGATATATACTTATACGATATACGAGTATATCAATTCCAAAAATGAAATCCATTTGCTCTAATATGAGATCACAATTTTGAGAACAGCTAAATATTCACATACATAATAGTCACTAACTCCTGTACGACAATTAGAAGGCTTGTCGATTTCTTAGAAATTTGTGTGGCGTTAATCAAATATTCGATGGTGCTAACAAAAGTTCACTTAGCCCGCGTCATGTTGTGACTTTTTGATAAGCCAAAAATCTGTTTACTAATTGTCATTATCTTACGATATACGATACCATATCAATTTTCATAAAAATCGGTCAAAAAAATGCTTGAAATTAGTAAAAAAGCGCCAGTACAGAATGCCGAACTAGAATGTCAAAGACTGTACCGCAGTTATTAAAAACGTTTGTTAGATAAATGGAAAAACGACCTTCACCATTTATTCTTCAAACTTTCAATAAACCTCGAAAAATTGCAACTTCACTCATTATTTGTTGATGAGCTTAAAAATTAAAGTTCCAGCACTTTCAAAAAGAAATCCACAATAATGTTTGGTTTTACAAGTAAGTCGATAAAACCCAATAGCTATTTATGATATGGAGCCCAAAAAATTAAGTTCACCCGTCAAAGTATAGCTTTCTATAGCTACATTACAGTAGAGAATAACAAGTAAAGATGCCAGTTTGCTTCGCCGTAGAAAAATTTGTATCCCGCATTCCTTTGGAAATAGCAAACAGCATTGTAAAACTTGCTTACCACAAGTTATCAAAATGTACTGAGAAAACATAAAGAAAAAAACTGATTGCGACATACGAGGTGTGATAAAAAATAACCGTTATTTGCAAATTTCGTGAGTTACGTATGTTCGATTTTCGCATTTTTTTCTGTTATGTTGGTACACATGTCTGCTATATACACATGTGGACAATATCAGCCATTTGGATTGTCAGTTTGTTTTTGACAGATAAAAAGGTTAGTCGTGTTTTGGTGTGCTCTTCCATGTTTTACTATTCGAAAAAATGGAGCGAAGATTGTTCCAAAATTGCTAAATTTTGAGCAAAAATATCGTCGCATGGACATCGCTCAGGGGCTGTTGAACGTCGTCAACGACGATCCAGGTTTCCTCAAAAAAGTCATAACTGGTGACGAATAATGAATGCATGGCTACGACATTGAAACCAAAGCCCAATCATCCCAATGGAAGCGTCCAGAAGAGCCAAGACCGAAAAAAGCACGTCAAGTTCGGTCAAATGTGAAGGTTTTGATCACTGTTTTCTTCGAATTCTCATACTCACCATGAATTCTTGCCACAAGATCGTACGGTCAATAAGGAATACTACCTTGAAGTTATGCGCCGTTTGCGCGAAGCAATTCGTCAGAAATGCACAGAATTGCATAAAAACCAATCATGGATTTTGCACCATGGTAACGCATCAGCTCACACATCGATGCTTGTGTGTGAGTTTTTGGCCAAAAACAAAACCGCAATCATGCCTCAAACACCGTATTCACCGGATTTGGCCCCCGCTGATTTTTCCCCTTTCCAAAACTGAAGACACCGATGAAAGGAAAGCGTTTTGCTACGATTGAGGAGATAAAAGAAAAATCGAAACAGGAGCGAAACAGGAGTTATTGATGAATAAATAAATACTTTTTGAAAAAATTGAAAATAACGGTTATTTTTTGATCACACCTCGTATGCTGAAACCTGTGAAAATATATTGTGAAAACTAAACTGAAGTATGTGGTTCTAAAGATTCCAGACTAATTTTTTTTTTTGCTAAAAATGAACGCTTTTTTGAAGACGGCGCAGTTGTGGCGCAGATGAAGTTCAAATGACGAATATTCAAGATTGACCCAAGCGATTGCTGACACCATATGGACACACACTAAAAAGCTTGCCTTTGCTTTGTTTCCCCAAACTTTAACTGAAGTTCAAAAAGTGACTCGCGTGCTCGTTATTGTTTTCGCAATAAGTTCAAAATCGAAAAATTCAAAAAAAAGCAGCTGAAGAAGTAAGGTTTTACAAGTACGACCCGAACAGCAATCCATGATTTGAAACTTAAGAAGTTGAAGTCCTACCATTGGAACATAACAACAAAAATCGCCAACAAAAGCCCCGATCAGTTTACTTCGTCACAGAGAAATTTTGTAACTGACATTCTTTTGAAAACGTAACAAATAGTATGGTACGAGTATGTCTTGCTTACCATAAGTTTTCAAAAATTAATATGGAAAACTAATTTCAAATGGGAAATAGCATTCAAAAATGGCAAATAGCATAGATAATCTTGTTTACCATAACCCAACAAAACCAAGCATAACCCAAAACCCAGTGCATCCGTGGAAGCTGAAATTCACCGCAATTTTTGGAGCAAAGTGGTGAAAATTTGCTTAATCACCAATGAATTTAATATTGGCTTGTCACAGGAAGGAAGCAGTTTTTTATGCTGTGTCTACTTCACATTTCCGTAAGAGGTATTATAGCAATGGAAAATCAGTCATTTTAGGGTAAATTTTTCATTTGACCAATGAATCAAAGTTTTCAGGCCGATATTAGATCATAAAACGGCGTTTCTATCAAACGTGATTGAATCCAAACAAATTAACATTATTTAAATGTGATTCAATTTAACAAGAACTACCGAGTTTGTTCAGATTTGGAAACGGTATTTTGTAGAATAATACTGATCTATTCTAAGCCAAACAAGATGCTAGAGAGAGCGACAGTCTTTCATATGAACCCTTCAATTTAAATTCGAAGAAGATTATAAAAAATAAAGCTGCGATAAACACGATTCGTACAATCTTCAATGAAAGTCATAAGTGAAAACTGTATAATGTTACTGCAGTCTTCTCAGGTGCTAAGAAATAAGCAAAAGTGAGTCTGGCTGCAGTAAACACGACACGCACCATCTTCTATAAAAGCCATAACTGAAAAAGGCAAGATGTTAATGCAGTCTTCTCAAGTGCTCAAGTCAGCAGAAGTGGATCTGTCAGTAAGCGATGATAATACTAAATTATTTGTTCAGATTAACAAAGGATTTACTCATTTGAGAAGCTCCATGAACGTTAGCAACTACAACTATGGACTGGCAGATGATTTCATTTGCCTCGGCTCCGACGTCTATAAAAGTTGCATCTTACTTATGAACACTGATGATAAAAAATTATTAGTTAAATACTGCGTGATGGTACTGCAGTCTCTGCAAGTAATGAGGAGTCTGCCACAGTGGATGCGGTGATAAACGATGGCAAAATCAAAATTTATCTCGGCGAACAAAAAGTTTGCTCATTTGAGACGCTGAGAGAGCTCTGGCAACCAAAAACTTTGAAGGGGAGGATGATTTCTTCTACCTCGGCTTCGTCAATAAAATCAATATTATCAACCCGGAAATTAGAAGAGTATTGCTTGCAAACAGATATTACCAAGCAGTTTGATGTCAAATCCTTCTGTAGATAAATAAAAATTAAACTGTTCCAGATACTGGTCCTACCAATGTTCCTACACTAATCCTATATGTCTTACTAAACGGCGCAAAATCCTGGGTTATGACAAGCGGTTGATTCAGTTCTGAGAGTCTCCGAATGAAAAAGACTTATGTGAACTTAACACGACTAATGGATTATCGGCATTGTATGAAATATGAGCTGAATGGGCTGTATATTGACGTCGGTGTGGTGGAACGCATCTATTACGTCGGCTAGGTCAAATTGTGCGAATGGACCAAAACGTTAGCGAAAAAAATTTTCGACACTGCATTCCATAGTCAGCGCAGAAGTTTCCGACCAAAAATCTATTGGCAGGAAATAATACCAAAACCTGGTGTGAAGAATTGAAGAAGGGCCACAGAAGATCGAAGTGTTTAGAAATGTTTTCTACGTGCGTCGCATAATAAAGGCCCGCCCAAGAAGAACGCAAGATTTAAATTTGGCGCCATTTGAAGTGTCATTGTTTGACATTTGAACAATTGTTATTGTTTGCTAGTAGAAGGCACGAGGTTAATAAAAATGTATCGCTACACGAATGAACAACGCATTCTCATTATGAAATTGTTTTACCAAAATTGTGAAAGTTTTGCGGCTACAAGTCTCAAATTGCCATCAATTTGGGGTCACAATAATGCTCCAAAAGAGTCAACTGTAAAGAGATTAATGGATAAATTTGGCAAAACTGGGTCTGTCAGTGATGTTAAGACAACAACGCGCCTTCGACCAGGTCGATCGACACCGAGCTCAGCAAATTGGTGTCTCCAAATCCACTATACAGCGAATTTCGACGAAAGATTTGCATCTTCAAGCATACAAAGTTCAATTGATTCAGGAACTGAACCCAGCTGACCATGGACAGCGGAGGGAGTTCGTTAATTGGGTATTGGAGAGACAACATGAAAATGCTGATTTTGCCGATAAAATCATCTTCAGTGACGAGGCCCGTTTCCATCTTCATGGCTTCGTCAATAAGCAGAATTGTCGCATTTGGGGTGAGGAAAATCCTCGAGTGATTCACGAGAAGCAAATGCATCCTCATCGTGTCACTGTGGTGTGGATTTTTGGCTGGAGGAATCATTGGACCTTTTTTTATGAAAATGAGGCATGTCAAGCGCAAACTGTCAATGGTGTTCGGTATCGTGAAATGATAACCAATTTTTTCGTGCCTATAATTGAAGAAATGAATGTGGAGGGCATATGGTTTCAACAATACGGCGCCACATGTCATACAGCCAGATAAACAATTCAATTCAATTTAAATCTTACGTTCTTGTTCAGACACCCTTTAGATAAAAATATCGATTCTTGGCGCCGTCTATTCAAGTAAATATAGGAATTCATGGAAGCAATGCAAGTTTGTGTTTTTCTTTTTACCAATCCATTACAAAAAGGGAAGGATGCAAAGCGTCGCCAAGTGTTATCGTCAAAAAGAAAAACCACCAAAAGAATCTTTTAGAATGCCATAAGAAGCTTAATAGTATGCATTCATTGAGAAGGAAGATGGAAGTTGGCAAGCATGCAAGATTATCCACTGAAGCCTCCATTTTGCCTTCCTTTTGAAGATCTACAACGCAGTTTTCGCATCCTGGTTGAAAAGGTTGTTCATTAGATATCTGAGTAGGAAAGGGAACCCTATCACTTCTCGGTAATAAATGCTCAAGTATACATAAAACAGATGAGTGAATTTGTTCTCAAAAATTGTGATATTAGAGACAAAAAGAATTACATTTTTAAATCAGAACAAATCGAAACAAATTTAAAATAAAAATAAATATTAAAATGGTTTATTCTTGCAGACCTGTGTTATTTTATATGTTTTATGTATGTTAGAAGGATGTAAACTATAGAATATATTATTTAATTTTCATTTATCAAAATTGTTACTGCAATATTAAGGCTTTGGTTGCGGTTCTTTTTCTATTTGCTATTAAATCGTATACTCGAATCTTTTTTTTTTTGTTGTTGTTTGAGATATTTTCTTTTCGAATTATTTAAATATTTTACATATGCGTATTTTGTCAGAGACTAGAAATACTATATTATTTTACATTTGTTAAGTTTTTTTTCTTCTTAAAATCACGAAATATCTTCTACATTGTGTAGTAAATTTAAAAATCTTTGAGCGGAAAACGTAAAGGCAGTTGAGAGGGTATTTTCAATCAATTCAAGCGTTCTACAGTAACTAACGAAATGTTTGAAAGTTGTACGCTTTGTATTTTTTGGGAGTTTCGCTGCAAAGGGGGATGTTGGTGGTAAAAGTTCCACGAGTGAATCAGCAAATTTCAATAATCACACAGTTTTTTTTTGTTACTTTTAAAGTAACACAAGGAAGAAGAAAAATGTGTTGTGTTTTTAACAATTTGTTTTTAGAACAACTTCCAGTGGTTAACCTCCGAATTCAAATTTTTTTAGTATTGAATGAATCACAGTAAATTGCTTGTTGTTCACTTTAAATTGTAGTAATTTGTTTATGGTGAGATTTTAAAACTTCATTATTTATAAACATTTCATTCATTTATAAATATTTCACGAATTTTTATTACGACATAGAGTTATTTTCTAACGTAATTTTGTTTTTATTCACAATAAGATGCCGTTTTTCTACAATTTTATTTATCTTCTTTTTTGTAAAATTTGAAAATCTTATCTTCTTCTTTTTTTTATTAAAAATAGTCAATCACGGTCCTTTCTTCCTCTCCATCCCCTGGCTCTACTAGCAAATATATTTAAGCCAAAAAAAATCGATTTCCTTCTTTGCCGTCCAAATTGTTTTGTGCTCTTTTTATAGTGTTTTGTTATCGTCTTATCTCATCATCGACGACGACGCCTTTGTGTTTGCTCACAGAATTCTTAACATATTATTAGTGTTTACTGCTGATTTTGCGATAAACGGATTGTGCCATTTAATTAATTGTTGTTCTTTTAACCCGAATTCTCTTTAATCGTTTTCCGATTTTTCATTCATTTGTAGCCCTTCCACACTTCAGGCTTTCGTTGTAATTTAACACGACTTACACAGCAGACTGACTGACTAACTGATGGAAAGTTTGAGGAAATCAGATGTGCCAGAGAAAAAAAACTGTTTGGATGTTGTGCTCTCAAAAGCTTCTAAAAGTTCCCCCAAACCTTAACATCAATAACAAGTTAATGAACAACGCCAGTTATCAGAAAAGTATCTATTTGATTTCCACAACAGAAAGCTTTTAATAAAATTTAACATGTGCAGAGAGCGGTAGTGCATGCCGAAGAGAGGGAGGGAGAGAGTGAATAAAGTGTAAGTGTCCACCATCAACAAAAATGACTGAATTTACTTTTGGGAGCTTTTAATGAAATCACGTAAACATTTGCAATCACAACAAATCGGATTTGTTGACATGAACACGTATAAACAATTATGTATTCAGGTATTCAAAATATTAGGGTGCTCAAGGGACCGGTTCTTTTTTTATTTTTTTATTTATTTATTTCTGGCTTGTAATTTAAATCCTTCCGGCCAATTATAAGTAAATTACAATATACAACAATTCATCTATTAGATTTAATCTGCTAAATATTATAAGTTAAAAAAACTAAATATAAAATTTATAAATATATCTATATAATATGATTTTAAAGAAATTATGATTATTAAACACAGAAATAGTATGAAAAAATGACTAATTTAAAAGTTAGAAGCTAATCAGTGTATAATTCGTTGTAAGATCTAATCTTCGTTGTAAGATATTAGTTTTTTTCGCAATTGAACAAATAAATTTTATTCTCAGCCACTTTTCTATAGAAAATTTCCTTGGAAAATCTACTTCTCAGAAATTTTTCTCTGAGAAATCTATTTGCTCTTGGAAAATAATTTTCTCAGAAAACTAATTGTGAAAAAAGTGTCTTAACAGAAGCTTTTTGTAAGAAAAATATGTTCTTAGAAGATTTTCTCTAAGAAAGTTGACTTCATAAAAAGTTTTCTCTAAGAAAATTGCGCATTTGTACAAAAAAATTTATTCTCAGCCACTTTTCTGTATGCAAAATTTTCTTGGAAAATCGTCTTCTCAGAAATTTTTCTCAGAGAAATTCATTTTCTCTTGGAAAATAATCTTCCAAGAAAATTTAGTGTAAAAAAACTATCTTCTCAGATACTTTTTGTAAGAAAACTATGTGCTTAGAGGATTTTCTCTAAGAAAGTTGTCTTCATAAAAAGTTTTCTCTAAGAAAATTGCGCATTTGCACAAAAAAAATGTTATTCTCAGCTATTTTTCTATGCAAAATTATCTTGAAAACTTGTCTTCTCAGAAATTTTCTCCAGAGAAATTTATTTTCTCTTGGAAAATAATCTTCACAGAAAATTTATTGTAAAAAAACTGTCTTTTCCTTTTTGTAACAAAATTATGTTCTCAGAACATGTTCTCTAGGAAAATTGTCTTCGTAGAACATCTTAGAGAAAATCGCCTTCACTGAAAATTCTTTCTAAAAAAATTGTTTTTCCTTTAAGGAAATTGCCTTATAAACAAAGTTTGCTTAAGAAAAATGTTTTCTCAGAAAATTTTCTCCAGAAATATTGCCTTCACCGAAATTTTTTCCAAGAGAATGTTTTTCTCAGTAATATCTTTTAGGAAAATTTCTCTTGGAAATTTACTTGCAAAAAAAAATATTCTCTAAGGAAATTGTCTGCTCAGAAAAATTTCTTAAAAAGAATTTTCAGAAAATTCTATACAATAAAAATGTTTTCAAAAATACTCGATACTAAAAGATTATTTTCAGAAAATTTCTATAACAAAATTTGTTTTAGACAATTCTCCATTAAAAGTAAAATCTTAAACAATTATCTATCAACTTTCTATAAATTGACTTAAACAAAATGCATCTGCCGCGAGTTTTGCGACTTTTATAATGGATAAAAATATAAAACAAAGAATTTATTTCAAATATTGTTTACAAATGGAATTTCGTATGCCGAATTGATGAAAATGTTACAGAAGGCTTATAGTTAATCGACTTTATTAAAAATACGTACGTACGAGTGGTACACTGCATTCAAAGGCGATCGAGATGTGGTACAAGATTTGTCTCACTTTCTTCGGCATCGATAAAGCGAAGAAAATTGTCATTTTAGTCTGAGAGACATAACCAATGAATATTTATGTGTCACACGAATCAATTTATATTTTTCCAAAACCTCAATTATGTAAATGTCGTTAACGTAACATGAAAGAAAAAATCAATTCTGAGCCCACATTCGTTTAACGTTATAACTGGGCCCTATTTCACTAAGCTACAAGTTTACAATTACAAACGTTTTTGCGTGTAGAATTGTGAACTTGTGAATAATTGTGTTTCATGAAAATACAATTACAAGTTTGTAGCTACAAGTGATTTGTACAATTCACAAGTCTACAAGTTATACTTCTACAACTGGTTTTGTTTCACTAAACTAAATTTTCACTTGTACACTTGTCGAATTGTAGAAAAAAAGCTTAGGGTCGGAAGAGACTCTCAAAAAAAATTTACAAGTTACAAGTGAATGATAAATTGAATTCAATTTTGATTTTTAACTATTTTTTAATAAAAATTAGTTCAAATAAATACAGAATCAAATCAATTTTTTATTTATTTTGTTTGTTTTTATTTATTTACTTTTTTAATAGCATATTTCCACTATAGTCGCATCCACGTCCGTGTCTAAAAATCAATGAACGCACGTTAAGGCCTTAAAATGCATAGACGCATCATTCATATTGGATGCGACTACCGATAAGTCACGTTCATTATAAATTCGATTATTTTTTCAATCGAAACTCTACCACCCCTATAAATGGCAACACCGCAAATATAAACTAAACAATAACTGTCAAGCCACAATGATAATTTTTTTTAAAAAATTGACACGTGCAAGTCAAACAGTTAAAATATTAAATTTTTAATGTTCTTTGCAAAATGAACCTTTTATACGATTCTAGTGATGAAAGCGATAATGAAATAGCAGTAAAAAGAAGGAGAATATTTAGACCACGTCTGGAATACGAGTTCCTGGAATCGACGTTAGAGTATAATGAGCGTTTCAGGCTAAAACGTGACAAATTTCTTTTGCTGATAAATTCGTTGTCTGCAATACTGGAGAGAGAGACAAATAGAAGCCATTCTCTCACGGTGCAACAGCAGCTGCTGATAACTTTACGCTGGCTAGGAACAGGAACCACATACCATGCAATAGGTGACTTGCATGGTGTAAGCAAAGCCACGGTGTGCAGAGTAATTAAAAGCGTAGTAAATGCAATTAATTCCACTTTGTTTGCAACGTATGTACGCTGGCCAGAAAACATGGATCAAGTGGTGTCTAAATTCTTCGCCATTAAAGGCATGCCGTTAGTTTGCGGATGTTTGGACGGCACTTTAATAAAATTAGATGCACCCAAAAAGCACGAAGAAGCATATGTTGATCGGCATGGTAATCACTCCATTTCATGTATGGTGGTTTGTGGACCCGATCTCCAATTCTATTACTCATATGCAAATTGGCCTGGGAGTACTCACGACGTATCATACTACATAATAATTTCCTTGCCTCACTGCGGTGAAGGTCAATGCGTTGCCAACTACATAAAACCGTTAAAAAATGTTTTAAATCATTGTATATTTCATAATATACTACATATATTCATACATATATAATAATTGTAATTGTAGAAATTGTAGTTTACAAGTGGAAAAAGCTACAATTGTAGTGAAAATTTTCATGAAACACAATTCATCAGCACTTGTAAGAATTAGACTTGTGATTGTAACTTGTAAACTTGTAGAATTGTAGTTTAGTGAAATAGGCCCCTGATGATGAGGCATGAGTTTACGAAGGTGTTATGGAAACCAGTCAATTAGTTCCGGAAAGGAGTCTTCCAACTGTGCGAGAACCGAAAAAACACATCAAACTCCATCAAAAGTCAAGGTAATGTTTTGATTGGTCACAATGTAATGTAATGCACTCAAAATTTTTGCCGAAAGATCAGACGGTAGACAAATTATTGTTTACATAT
This sequence comes from Philornis downsi, assembly GCA_019455685.1. NCBI lineage: Eukaryota > Metazoa > Arthropoda > Insecta > Diptera > Muscidae > Philornis > Philornis downsi. The sequence goes on along the minus strand of JAHXMU010026285.1, from coordinate 89,929 downwards.
AATGCGGCGTTCAAGAGAGCTAAATTCGTCGAAAAAAACCTGATTTTGCGGAGAGAGAACTCATGCATTTAGCACCATAATAACGCACTATCTCAAAAACCTATCATTGTGAACGAACTTCTACCTCACCTGACACAGCTCCGGCTGACATTTTTTTCTCTTTCCAAAACCCAAATTACCAAATTACCGTTCATTTTCATTCGATAAAAGAAACAAGAGAGAATTCGCGGCAAGATCTTAAAATTTTGCTGGAAAACGAGCTTGAAAAATGCTTTGATGATTAGATTATTCGGCAAAAGTGTATTATTTCAGAAGGGACCTATATTGAAGGCGATACAATAAATTTGCATGTGAGAACATATGCGAGATTATACAGGGTTACCAATCTTTAGGTTTTAAATGTAAAGCTAAATATAACACACATCAAAGCTATAATTTCCATTAAACTTTTATTTCATTATAATGCTTAGGACTTGGCATTATGTAATACAGTGTCACTTAAAAGATCGCCTCGGGATTGGTTGGAGCAGTGGATCCTTTTGAGGTAGTTTTCGACCACTTTTTCACACATTTCGGGCAATATGTTTGGGAGTTATCCGAGTAAACACAATCTTTGTCGTCAGATCGCATGATTTTGGTGGCCAGTTACGCTTTCTGGAAACTTTTCATGCAATAAAGCCAATATCGGTCTTATTGTGTGGCTTGTGGCACCGTCTTGTTAAAACCACATACCCAGTTAGTAATATTAAATTGCGGTTATCATACGGCCATAGCGCTCTGAATTAAAATTCGAAGTATCAGCCACAATTTCACTAACAGAGACGCGCATATCGCGATGATGCACAGGGCTGACCACATCTATAATGCTTCCAGTCAAATTCTTTTTATAATCAGTAAGTCGGTTATGACGACCATATCACCTCGTAATGCACGTTTTAACTATTTTACGCGTTCTTCGGTTGTCAAGCGATCTATATTAGTAAATAGGAAGCCTTTCACTAAATAAATAACACTTCATATGACAAGTATTTAACAGCTGACACCCTTGACAGATCGGAGGGTTTGAAACCACTAAATGGATAACCCTATATTGCCTAAACCTGTTTGTGTGAAGCTATAAAAACAATAACCATTATCAAAGCCTTTATATATTACACACTTTTATAAAAAATTTGATTTTACTATCAATTATAGATAACCCTCGAAATTTGTTTTGATTTTGAATTGTCATTGATGAAAAAATATTTGAAAAATACTAACAACATTGTGTAAGTATTTATGAGTAATGTATAACAAATACTTAAATAAATAATTTTAAGTGCCATTTTCATTAAAGGAGAAGAATAAATTTGCCTTTGTGAGCTATAGAGAAGAAAATAAAATTGTTTACACGTAAGTAGCACAGCTCTGGATCTTCAGCATTTATCGTTTGTGAAATGCCTTTACACGTTATGGAATTTTCCGAAAAAAAAAGACAACATGTGCATCAGAGTGTATTGCGTGAACGAAGTGATACAGTGTCTCCGCAGGCCCTTTTGCATAGAAAATAGTCTTCGTGGACGCCTCTCATATCTTCAAGAAGGGATGTTTTATATAAAAATACAACAGTATCTTTATAGACACAAGCAGAAGTACAAAGTGCCTCTTTAATCTTCTATTGCCTTCAAAATCACTTTTCATATAGAAAACTGGTTTTATCGACAGTTAAAAGCAGAAAGCGTATTGTAGACGCAGGGCATTTACCCCAGTAGAAATTTTTTATATGAGTAGATCTTTTCAAGTAAGAGTAGCCAGGCAGCTTAACACTCTTCCAAACACATTAAAATTTTTTTCTTTTTCCCAAAACACTTACAAGAAGAGACTTGTCGCGTATTTCAATGATATTCCTCATCTATAATTATCCGCTTGACCCCTTTTTTTCTTTGATATTGCCGTCAAATAGTTTGCTGTCCATCTTTCTTTTCATTCTGAACGGGGAAGTGATTATCGCTAAACTTATTATTTCGTTCTTCTTTATTTTTTTGAACCATTACTTATGTATATAACATCTCAATAACTTAGTTAAGTAAATCTTAAAAAAATTGCTTGAAGTTACTAATTTTTACCATTAAATCTGTTATTAAATTTTGTGTTATATTATGGAAGTAGCCCTAAATTCCAATCAAAGTTATAATTCTGTATTTTAGAACGAGAAACATATGTATATAGTGAAAAATCCTAATAAGTGAAGTAGACCGTCATATTGTAAATCATATTTTTCTGCTATTAAGATACATAAACTTCTTTATATTAGTATTGTAAAGTTGTGTAATGCATTTGTTATTGAATTATGGTGAAGATACGTTGTAATATTGTAATTTAATCAAATCGAACTTAAGACTTAAAATTACAATCCTGAATAAATAAATTAAAAATTAAAATTAAATTGAATTAAAATTAGAAGTATGATTATAGACAAAAGGAAAGTTTCTTAATATTAAAGTGTTGTGTTTCTAGGCGCATCGTTTAAATTGGTGTCTTGATATACACATTTTACTTTTATAAACAGAGCAAATAAATTCTTCTTAAACAAATGAATATTTTTCGTAAAAAAATGATTTTAATTTGTTATTAACATGTTAAATATTATATTATTATCCTGATTAATATTTAATAAAAGCAATTGTACAGTGCATCTTCAATATTTTTTTGCATTCTGAAATTACTGCCAAATTGTGAAGAAAAAATCAATTGAAATAGCCAAAATACTTCTTTGCATTATCCTTAATGTATTAGATAAATATTCAAAATTCGTTTAGACAAATACCTACGATTTTAGTTACACTTTCGAGCACAGAATTTACCTAAGTTGACTTAGATGAAATTGCGGTCCCAAAAGTAGCCGACCTAACGTATACAAGGTGCCAGTAGTTTGAAAAAAAATTATTTTGGTGAAAAGTGGCAACCTTATAAAACATATGTTCTAGGTTTTAAGGCGTCACGTTATTGTGTATTTTTATTTGAGCCATCAGAACCAAACGATCTCAAAGAATTTGTAAGTATGGAAAAAATTGGTCACCGTTACGTATTTTAATATTTCCATTTGAAAGGTATCAGTCCAACCAATGTTAAAGCCGAGCTAGATTCTATTCTGGGGGAATCTGCTCCTTCGTTTACGGCTGTAAAATATTGGGTAGCAGAGTTTAAACGAGGCCTTACCAGCTACTAAGACAAACTTCAATTAAGAAAATGGGATGGGGGAATCATGTCTAAAGAAGAGGAAGACGGTTCCATACGCGGGCAAGGTCATAGCATCTGTTTTTTGGAATGCGCATAGGATTATTTTTATTGAATATCTTCAGAAAGAAGAACCATCAATGGTAAATATATTATCGCCGTATTTGTCCAAAAAGTTCACACATCTACTAAAAAATTAATGAATTTGAATTGATGAGTGCGATTAAGGAATTTCACAGTTCTTACTATAAACCAGATATAGAAGCTGTTGAATATCGCTGCAAAAAAAGTGTATAAAGAAAGGGTGTAATAAAGAAAATTTTGCTCAACATTTTTGTGTCTTATTACATTTACAACACATTGCATATAAGCGAACATCAAACATTTTGTTTCATTACCGGTATTTTTGACGGAATGAGTTTTAATTGTGTTCTTTATTCAAAAAGTAATAATTATCGAAAATCGCACATATTAATGAACGCAGCTTAAAATTCTCCCCCTATAGAAACAGCCCTTAATATCGCGAAGCATGTAATAATCCCCCTTTAAAATGACTCGTTTGTATACCACTTGGTCAACAGCATTTATCATCCCCGAAATATATAACTATAAAAAGTACCAGTGTCGTATAAAATGTATAAAACGTGACAGTGTCGTACTGCCCATCCCTTACTCTCATTTAACCAAATCCCACTTCTGTTTTTCCCTCTCTCATAAAATTGCTAAGGCTATTAAACAACGAAAGTTTCCATCAACGTAAACAAATCGAACACTTCTAAAAGCTTTAGCAACAGCTGTTGTTTTGCCTTGACAACCCCGCATCAACAGCTGATTGGTTTTACATTAGCACTTTTTTCCTAACAGCGTACTAAATTTTGCTTACTAAAAATAACACCCCAACAAAGAGAAATGTCAAATAAGGCCACCAAACGATGAAACGTCATATGTTAAGCAAAACAGAACACCAAAGAAAGAAAGAAAAAAATACAACAATGCCAAATGCAAAATAAAAAGCAAAACAAATAAGAGAAGTAAAGCAAAAAGAAATAGATAATTGTATAAAACCACACAAACAACAAAATGTAATGAAAACCTGCCAGAATCGATAAGGGAATAATTAAAGGTTATAGTATTTAGTTAAAATAACTATCGTAATTTAGCTGTTTGAATTTTATAACAATAAAATAAAATTTGTATGCTTACATCATCTTCGATTCCTGCTATAATCTCAATATCATCATCGAAATAATAATTTTCACGGAAGCCAACATGTTGCCTTTCCACCTCCAGGAAATCCTCACAACTCGAGTGGGATTTGACGGCAAACGCATCGATGACCTCAAAGGCTTCAGCCGAAGCCTCAATTGCAGCAAAATCTATACCGGCACGACTATTCATTGCGGAGATGTTATCGACTTGGTCCACTTCTATTTCTTGTCTGTCTTTCTCGTCTCCTTTGTTCTTTAGAAATTTAGCACTTTTTGCTGGTCCTTCTACTGCAGCTTTAATGGCTGCAATCCTTCGTTTTGCGTAGTAATTCAAGTGAAATTCCCGACGATACTGTTGGAACAGCCTTATGCGATTTTTGTATTTGAGATAATTTACGGTATCCCGGTAGTCACAATTACAGCGCTTAAAAGCATCGGTGAAAACGTACAGATCATGCAGTGCACCGCACACACAGTAGACTAATGCGGCCATGGTAATTAGTGGAGAGAGATGATGTCGTTTACTTGTTCCTCAGTTTTTCAATTCTACCTTTCTTTCTTTTTGTCATTCGCCTTTATTTCCACTCAATTTATGTTAAACATTCATTTCATTCTCTCACGTATTCAGCATAGTTTTCGTAGTAGTATCGTAGTAGTAGTATCGTTGTTGACATTTATTTGAGTGGTCTCTCTCTGAGTACGCATACACAGATTTTTTTTTTGCGTGAGATTTTGTTGCTGCAACTAAAATCAGTCAGCAGTCTAATTCGTTGCACAGTGGTTTGGAAGTTTTCTTAGAACATTTTCTAAATTACTTAACCTACTTAGATATTGCATTTATCCACTTATAAAAAATTATTGCATTTATCCAGTATAAAAATTCCAGACTTAAACACACCATAACGCTAAGTTCTATCGGTGAGATTTTCCACTTTTTTTGTAATTTATACATCAAGCCGTCATCTTTATTGAGCATTTAAAAATGTGTACCAAGTAAAGACTATTTACCATTTTTATCTATCATTTCATCGAATATGTAGTGGGGCTACAATCATAATAATTTTGGAAATCTAATATGTGAATCTTAAGTAAGATCTAAGTCCAATAACTCCAACATTACTATTTATTTTGTTTCGAATCAAAATTAATATATTTTTGCCGAGGGTTCGCTTTTTTCGGTTTCAAAAGTAAAGTTAGATAAAACACACATAAAGCTATGATTTCGATGAAACCTTTATATCACTATAATGCTTAGACTTTGCCATTATGTATGAAATATAATGCCATTCAAACGACCGCATCTGTATTGGTTGCGGTGGTGGATCCTTCTGAGGCAGTTTTCGAACACTTTCTTACATTTCGGGCGATAACTTGACAAATGTTGGTTATCAAATGCTCCAACATTTTGGATTATCCGCCTAAACACGGTATTTGACCCAGCCCTGCAAAGTCTAACGGCGTCAATTCGCATGATCTTGGTGGCAAATTGACGTCGCCAAAACGTGAAATTATGCTTTCGGGAAGCTTCTCATCCAATAAAGTCAAAATCGGTTATGTTGTGTGGCTAGTGGCAGCGTCTTGTTGATGCCACATACCGTTCAATTCATAATTTTCAATTGCAGGTCACAAAAAGTCGGCTATCATACGAACTCTGGGCCTTAAATTGAAATTAAGATTATACGCTACAATTTCACTAAAAGAATCGATATTTTTGGGCGGCACGTACATTGCGATGATGCACAGGTCTAACAACATCCGTAACCCTTCCAGTCTATTCCAATTTCTTTATAATACCGCGAATTTCTTGCACAGTAGGTCGATTTTGATGACCATAACCACCCCGTAATGCGCGAAAAGTGCCCACATTTGAACCTTTCATTTTTATTTCTATTTATCGATGTTCGAGAAATTTTCTGATTGTCTCGCTGCTAGACACGATAGATGCCGCAAATGTCTATGACACCTTAAAATTCTAACAGTCTAACAAATACAAATACCTATGTCGAAGCATCCCATCTGATACCTCCCATGCAAATTAATCGGTTTCCCGGAATTCGCTTTTTCCGCTGGACCTAATAATTCATAGAATGCAAGCAACCTAAAATTGTGTCCACTGCCTTATTTTATACAGCTTGACTTAGTTTGAAAAGAAAAACTAAGAGATTAGCTCTCCCCTTCAGTCACATCCCATACAAACAAAAACCAAGCTCCCTCTGCAGGCATCTTACAATCAGCCCAAATTAATCCTTATTTTCATAAATTGCACCAGACTCACTAATATCTAGCAGGCTTAGGCTATCTGTCTGAAATTTATTTCTGCGAGTGAAAATAAGTTTCATTGTCACGCCCCTCAGGTTGCCCACGTAAAAAATTGGCCAATTTAGCAAAAATCTGTTTTCCCTATATAATTCCCAAGCTAAGATCATTAGAGAGATTCAATTTTGCTTCTTTTTTTGCGTTTTATTTCTAGCCACTATTGCAACAATGAAAAAGAACGTGGGATCCAGATACATGAATCTCAGTTCACCTGACTAAAATGTCTTCACCGATTTACTTTAATTTTATTTTTGGTTTCACGCGAAAAATTCCAACCAATTCTTTCTGGTTATTTGTTCCGAACTAGATTTCCTCCGCAATTGGTAATAATAGTTTATTTCATATTTTAATTAGCTCCCACACAAATTTTTCTAAAAAACCAACAAATGCGTTCAAACACTTAAAAAATTGGTAGCCGTAATCAATATCAGGTCAGTTCCTGACGTATAGATGGTGCCAGTAGTTTGAGAAAAAAATATTTTGGTAAAAAGTGGCAACCTTATAAAACATATGTTCTAAGTTTCAAGGCGCCAAAAATAAACGATCTGAGCTATGTAACTCAGCATTTTCATTTTTAAAAATATTAAAGCTGAGCTTGATTCTACTCTGGGGAGTCTGCTCCGTTGTTTACGACTGTAAAATATTGGGTAGCAGAGTTTAAACGGGGCCGTACGAGCTGCCAAGACGAACGTCGTAGTGGTCGACCAATTGAGGTGTCCACGCCTGGCACGGTTAAGAAAATCCACAAAATGGTATTGGATAATCGTCGACTGAAGGTGCGTGAGTTAGCTGAAATGATAAGCATTTCAAAAGTGAAATGATAAGCATTTCAGTGCGCAAGATGGGTGCAGCGTTTACTTTCAATAGAGCAAAAACAAAGTCGTGAAAATGTTTCAGTAGAGTGTTTGGCGATGTTTCACCGCAATAAAACCAAATGTTTGCGCCAATGTATAATTATGGATGAGATGTGGGTCCACCACTTCGCACCTGAAACAAAGGAATAGTCAAAGCATTGGACTGGACTGGGGGAATCGTGTCAAAGAAGGCAAAGACAGTTCCTTCTTTAGGCAAGGTCATGGAGTCAGTTTTTTGGGATGCGTACAAGATTATTTTTATTGATTATCTTCAGAAGAGGAAGACCATAAGCAGTGAATATTCTGCTTATTTATTGCAGCGTTTAGGTGATGAAATTATTAGATAAGGCCGCATTTTACGAAAAATAAAGTGTTGTTCCATCAAGACAATGGCCCAGTTCACACATCCACTCTTGCGGTGGTCAAAATTATTTAACTAAAATTCGAATTGCTCATCACGCACCTTATTCGCCAGATTTAGTCCTCTCAGACGATTTTCTATTTCCAAACGCGAAAAAGTGGGTCGGTGGTAAGAAATTTGCCAACAATGAAGAGGTGGAATCTGTGCTTTATGTTTGACAGTTCTTACTATAAGCAGAGTATAGAAGCTACTGAATATCGCTGGAAAAAGCTCGAGCTAAAATGAGATTATGCTGGAAAATAAAAAGAAATATCTCCCAACTTTTTTGTGTCTTTTTTGTTTCGTCATAACTAATAAACCTACAACAACAATTATACGCAACTAGCAAAAGAGGTTTGCCGTTTAATTAGTTTTTTTGTTTTGCTTTATGTCACAACCCTATTGAAAATCATAAAATTATATATAATAACTTTTTCATTTCCAAGCTTATCTTTAAACAATATTATTATTATATCATTATTAGTAATACATTTTGTTTAGTCTTCCATATTTTTTGGATTCAAATTACTTTCACAAAAATCTACTTTTAAATTACTGTGCAACTTATGCTCTCATCTGTGGGGAAATAAGGATGCAAGAGAACGATTTTCTCGTAGTGAAAGATGATGGGCTGATGGCATCTCTTAATGTTGTCAATTATTGCTGTAACTTTGTGCAATGTTTTTGCCAACTTTAGTTTAAACACATCTCTCTCTAAAGCTCTCTGGCTCTCTTGCACAAAAAAAAACGTTATTACTACGCACTGGATATTGGATTTCACTCTAATATTTCATCACAATATTCATTGTTTACTTCATTCATAGTTTTTTGCACTTTGAACATTTCATTTGGCGAATTTCACTTCACGTTTGTGGCTACCACTCTTTGCTTTTCACAGCTGGTGTCACATTGACGATTGTTTAAGTTATAGAAGCGCGTGCGTTTTATCCGTTTGGTAGTGGGCGATTTACTGAAATAAATGTTTGTTTTTCCTTCTCAAGTTTGTTCCCACTTCGATATCACATCGATGTTTATTTCGACAGCTTTCCTAAATTTGCCGGTTGAAAAAGAACAACGACAGCGAATAGACATTGTCGTCGCCTTTGCCGCCGATAGTCGTACTACATAGAATAAATTTTTACGCAAGTTTGTTGTAGCAACTAAATACGATTTCATATCTACGATAGGTTTATACGATTCATGTGAGGTGGTTGGTTGAAAATCGCTTAACAATCGGATAAACTAATATGAGTCATAATTTCTCGATATGGCAGCAACGGTTTAGAAGATTTGAAATTTTGAATGAGATAGGCGAAATACTTTTATTCTCTCTATTATATAATCACAAATTTGTGTAAACATTCAGTTATTCAACTGCTGCATTCAAAATATTCCAAGTAGAATAAACAACTAAACATATTTTCATTGTATGGCGTAGAGTAAATCCTTAATGTGAATGACATCAGTGACCGTATTTCAGCATACCCGACGAATTCCCACAAGATATGATAAATTTTTTATTGCTTTCATGTGGGTTCTCAATTTCCATGTTAATGCTAGGAGGTTAACTTAAGGCCAATACGTTTTAAAGAAGTTCTCAGCCATTTCGGAATTTTGAATTACACTGAGAAACAAATTAATAACGACATTCGTTCTTCAGGATTAAAAAGTATGAGATTCATATATCTCTTTAAGACTTTTTTCAGAATTCGAATCCGATATCTTATTGTTTTATAGAAATATATGATGTATTAAAAAGAAAGCCATTATTTTTGCATGACTTCGAAAGTTTTCTTTAGCACAGTTAGAATAATCCGATTTAGGTCAAATATGCCGCGTTTTATTCGATAACTTGGTACCATTTTGAAGGTAATTTCATTATACCTCTCACATAAGAACCATCATCTGTATTGGCAAAAAACTTGGACAATCAATTTTCAGAAGCTTCTCTTGAGACGAAGTTTTTCCCAATAAAGTCATTCACCATAGACAGAAACAGGTGGCAATCAGTTGGTGTCAGGTTCGGACTATAAGGTGGATTCATAAGAACCTCTCTACTTAGCTCTCAGAAATTCTGGCGAGTTACTATCGATTTGTGGCCTGGGGTTGTTATGATAAAATTGATGGAATTCCCCTCCTATTGGCCAAAGTTGGTCGCTTCTAGGCGATTGCTTTCCTTATACAGTCCAATTTTTAATAGTGCAAGTCCGAATTAAGAGTTTGGCCGTAGGGAGATGATTCCCTGCAAATCCCATCACACCTAGCAAGACCTTCCTAACCATCAATCCTTGATAGGCTGGCTCATCGCTATGCGACCACGACCATTTTACTTGACGTTGTCGTAAAGTGGCCTACTTTTCATTACCAATCATCCGCTTCAGAAATAGGTCGATTTTGTTGCGATTCAACAGTGATGGAAATCCGGTCTACGTACGTGGCGGTTAGACATGACGATTTCCATTATTCTATCAACATTTTCGACAATTGGCCTTCCAGCACGAGGTGTACCGTTGACATCAAAATTACCTGAACAAAATCGACGAAATCAAAATTGAGCATGATTAGATTTTACAGCATCAAGATCATAAACGATATCCATATTTTTAGCCGCCTGGCTAGCGCTTTCGATTTTATCGAAAAAAAAAACAAACACACTGTAATATATGGCATATTTTTTCTTTGCTGGTGTTCATCTTTGACGAGCTCTTAAGCAATACAGAGGCAAGGCATCACTCTATAGTCGGAGTAGTTTTTTTGTGTACAAAATCGTATCTTTATAACGCCATCTGTCGTAGCCCAATCGCAGTTACACGTCGTGAGATAAGGATAACTAAAACCATCTATTGGAAAAATAATGATTTCTTTTTACTATTTCTTTAAAAAGTCGAAAGATCGAGTAGGCGATTTTTCATACATTAAAAAAAGTTGAAAAGTCGACTTTTGATTTATTAAAAAAAGTCGAAAAATGGACTTTGGATATATGTGACTGGTTTTTATAGTACCAGGACCATAAACTCTATTCACGTTTTTAGCCTGCCTAGATAGCGTTGTCGACTTTATCGAAAAAAAAAAAAAAACTATAACATATGGCATACTTTCTCTTTGCTGGTGTCCATTTTTGACGAGAACTTAAGCAATACTGAGTCAAGGATTTACCCAACTGTCTAAGTAGTTTTTCTGTGCACCATCTAGGGTGACTCAATCATACTTACACAACGTGAGGTAAGGGTCACTAAAGCTATCTTTTGGAGAAATCATTAACAATTATTTCTGTTTATGTCTTCAAAAACATCGAAAGGTCGAAAAAGCGTCTTTACATACAGGATTATCCATTTAGGCGTTTCAGAACCCTCGGTCTGTCATCTGAAGTGTTATTTATTTAGTGAAAGATTTGCCATTTATGAATATGGATCGTTTAGCAACCGAAGAATGCGTAAAAAAAGTTAATACTTACTAGAAAAGTAATGATTCAAACGAGGGCTTTCAGTCGAACAAAATGTTCTTCAGCGGAGAAGCTCATTTCTCATTCGGTGCTTACGTCAGTAAGCAACAAAATTGTGGCATATGGGACTCGAAGAATCCAAAAATGATTGTGGAAAAGCCGTTTCGAAAAAAGTGACTGTTTGGTGCGCACTATGGTCTGGAGATGTCATTGAGCCATATTTTTTCGAAAATACCACTGGAAGAACCTCAAAAGGATCCTCTGCTGTAAAAAATCTGGAGGCTGTCGTTTAAATGTCACCATATTTCGTACAAAAAGACATACTAACGAAATAAAAGTTACATCGAAGTCATAGCTTTATATGTACTTTACGTAGCTTTACTTGTGAAACCGAAAAATGCATAACCCTATGTATTTGAAAAAGTCGAATTCTAATATATACAAAAAAGTCGACAAATGAACTTTGGATAAATATGAAAAAGTTGAAAGGTCGACTTTTCATGTGTTTAAGAAAACGAAAACAAAAACTTTTTTTGTCAACTGCAGATCCCTACGCTTTAGTCAAACACAACTCAGTTTGTATGTCTTTAGTTCAACACATAATTGTGTGTTTAAAAGAAGCGATTTACTTTTAATTTCACTGAAAATTTTAAATTTTATTTTAGACTCCCATCCCCTGTTCATGCAAAGAAAAAAAAAACATCTTTAGATCTTAAAACACTCCATAAAATTTTCAAAAACTGTAACCCAATTATAGGTACATGTTGATTAGTAATAAATCCATTAAGATGATTTAAAAATTGTGTAGAGCTCAAGCTATTTGCGATCGCTGATGAACGATAGTATAAAATCACGCCGTTTGTTCAACTTAGTGCACCCTAAATATCCCCATCAGCTTAAATTTATCAAACAGAACGAAAACACAAATATGTCATTAAAATCAATAATGATAAGTGCCCCCCTTCCCCCCAAAACTTATCACTAAAACAATGAAATAACTAGGACTGTTAAATATTTGCTGGAGATTTATGAACTTTATGATGTCACACCATATGGTAAATTGTCGACTAACATCTAATTAAATGTATAATAACAAAAAAGATATGTAAAATGGGTTTCAAAAGAGACTAAAGTCATTAGCACTTACTTCTTCTTCATTATCTGATGCTGGTTTGCCATAGTAATCATCATCATCATCGGTGGGTAAATTTTGGAACTTTTGCTTTTTCGAGCAGCAGGGCATATTTATGATGTTAATTGATTATGCTTAAAGCTTTGATTAGGATCAAAAATGGCACTTTAAATTCTGTTAAAAATGTATATTTTATCAAAAACATAAACGTTTGGTGATTTCCTGTATGACTTCACGTTACCACTTTAATTTCGATAATGATTCAATTGAATTTCATATTTAGTGATAGATATACATTTTTGTCGTCGATCGAAATGCATTATTTCCAATTCCGATTTTATATTAAGGTACATAAATAGAACGGTTACTATTTGTTTAGTTGTATTTTTTTATTGATAACTACGAGTTTAATATTTTTTATCATTTTTTATTTTGTATGGATGTTTGTGTTCCGGCCGATTTTAATTACTCTTTGTTACAAATATTTTTATTATCTGCCAACAGTGTCTCAGCTAGCACATGGGAATTTACCATCATGTAGATATTATCTATTTATTGGCTATTCAAAGTTCTAAGGAAATAAAGCGAATATACTTTTTAGAGACACACCTTCTACATACAGAGTAATGGGAAAAATAATAAAGACACTAATGTCAAACTATAACATTTGATCAGAAAATAAGTAAAAAGAGAAATTGTTAAAAATAACTGCACTTATTTTTAGGTAATATATTACAAAAACGAGTTCCATTATGTTTTTTAAAATTGTCGTTTTTATTTAAAATTTTTTTTAATAAATTGAACTTAAAATACAAATTCACACTGTGAAAGAAAAATGACACTTCGTGTTTTCATCTAAATAATACTATAACATTAACAAAAAAGAAGAGATTCACAATTAATGCAGTTCTAATATTGTTTTCCCGTGGTTAATATTTTGTTGAAGCTCTTTTGTATTTTAAAACTGCTAGGGATCGTCGGGGCATAGAATCAACAAGTTTTTGACAGACTGAAATCGGTATATCATTCCAAGCAGCCTGAATTAATTCCCATAGCTGATCACAATTCGTGGGATACTTTCCTCTAATTGAAGTTTTCACAATATTCCACAAAATCGGATTTAGATCGGGAAACTGCGCAGGCCATGCTAATAAGTTTATCTTGTTATTCCTAAACAACGTCTTGGTGCACTTTGCCGTATGTTTAGGGTCATTGTCCTGCATTGGCATATTTTCTTCGGCATAAGGAAGCATACAATTTTGTAGAATGTCAACATAATCTGTTGCTTTCATAATGCCCTGTATACGATATAGTGGCCCAACACCATAGTAGGAAAATGATCCTCAAACAATGATATTACCACCGCCGTGCTTTATCGTCTTAACAGTGTATTTTGGGTTGTATTCCGTATTAATTGGTCTTCTTACAGTATGAAGACCCGTATCTGAATTAAATAAATCAATTTTTGTCTCATCCGACCATAGAATATGTCTCCATTTTTCTTGAGACCAGCATGAGTGAACTTCAGCAAATTTTAGCCTTTGTTGTACGTTCTTCTTCGGCAACATTGGTACTTTTCTAGCACTATGAGCTTTAAGGTTCTTTTTAACAAGTGTTTTTCGAATTGTTGTTGTGTCAATTTCTATGTTTAAATCTTTTTTTATATGTTTCGATGAGATAAATTGATTCTTTTTTACACATCGAATGATTCCACGTTTAATTGTAGGTGTAATTTTTGGCTTTCTACCACATGTTTCTCTTACCGGAATCCATTTGACTGCATTTTCAACCATTTTTTTTTTTTTGAAATTCCAAGCAACCTTGAAATTCTTCTATAAGAATTTCCATCTTTATGCAAATTTTTAATAGTTTTTCTTTGTTCTAGGTCACAGTGCTTAGATTTTTCCATTTTTCCCTAAAAACTACAAAATTGTGCTGTTCTTAAGTTTGAATTGAATTTAAAGTTTCACTGAAATCACTCTTCTTACCTTTTGTACACAAAAAATAACTTTTAAAAGTTTTGATATTATTTCATTTTAGTTAATCGACAAACTGTCCTTATTAATTCGCACAACCAAAACCAACTAATCTCTGCTTAATAACCTATTTTTTTACATGTATACAAATTCTAAGAATTTTTGTAACGGAACTTGTTTCTGTAATATATTAACTGAAAATTGATACAGTTGTTTATGAGCAATTCTCTCATTTTACTTATTTTCTGATCAAATATTATTGTTGGGCATAAGTGTCCTTATTATTTTTCACATCACTGTGCTTAGATTACCTTACGGAAACTCCCGGGAAACACACTCAGAAAAAAGTTAACTAATTTTGAGTCTAAACGAACTTAAATTGTACAAAGTGCATTTTCATAAGGTGCCAAGAGCATCCTTTTTCAAAATAGGTAAGAAGTTTATTGGAAGAAATTTACATACTCAATTTAAGTACGTACTATTTTCACGCGTACTCAAATAATTTAATAATTTAATTTAATAATTAATAATTTAATCAATATTTGTTTCACATACTCGTTTCACATACTCGTTTCAAGTAAAAATTTGCCAGTATTGGATCGATTTAGTATACTTATTTTGAGAATGTTTTCATCCAATTTTTTTTTTTTTTAATTTCAAATTCAAAATTTAAAATGTCCCGAGAATTCAAGCAAGGGAATCTAAGTGGTGCCTCTATTAGGTACATTCGCTTTATTTTTGCTGCTGATAAGTAAGAATTTTAAATAGCCTTTACCCAGCTGATATCCACATTCTGGTCAATTCGCTTAGGAATCTCGGGAAATTTTTATAATCAAAAATTGCTAAGTTATTTTAAATAAACTAAATATTTGTAGCAAGGAAGCATATTCGGAATAATTGTTTGGGAAAGAAAACTCTGTTGAAATTGTCAGAAACGTAAAACCATTTGTGGGCTTCAAAAGTAAAGTTAAATAAAACACACATAAAACTATAATTTCGACGAAACTTTTATTTCATTATAATGCTTGGACCTTGACATTATGTACGATATACAATGTAATTTAAATTACCGATTAGTTGCAGCAGTGGATACTTTTGAGGTAGTTTTGAAACACCTCCGCACCATAATGCACACCAAACAGTCACTTTTTCCTGATACAATGGCTTTTCCACAATCACTTCTGGGTTCTGCGAGCACCATATGCGACAATTTTGCTTCTTGACGTAACCACTTAATGAGAAATGCGATTCATCGCTGAAGAAAATTTTGTTCGATGGAAAGCCCACGTTTGAATTACCACTTTTATAGTTAGTTTTAACTATTTTTACGCATTCTTCGGTTGTTAAACGATGCATATTCTTAAATGGCAAACCATTCACCAAATAAATAACACTTCGGCTGACAGCCATGCCAGATCGACGATTTTGAAGTCACTAAACCTGTACTAGCTTTTGTTAACACCTCGAGACTATGTTAGCGATTTTGGGTAGAGTTTCATATATGTTCTGTCAAATATAACACAAAATATTTATTATTCACCCAAATTTGTTGCATTGCCTTCAAAGTAGGTCCCCTCCGGTATAATAAACGCGTGCCAACGAATTATAATAAAAATAATTTTCAAATGCATTTCCCGGTAAAGACTTCAGTTCTCTCCGCGGATATCCCCTTTTCTTTCTCTTTTAAAACGAGAACGAATGCCTCGAAATGGTAATTTGAATTTATGGAAAAGGAAAAAAATTTACAATACAAAATTTAAAACAAATTCCTTGTTCATTGCAAAAAATCGCAAAACAACATTGAAATCAAGGCTATCATTGCGAAGAAATTTCTGTCCAAAAACTCAACAAATATCACCGTACAATCACCATGTGCACCTGATATGGCGCCAGCTAAATTGTTTCTCTTCTCCAAATCTAAATTATCACTTGGAGGCACCCGGTTTCAGTCTGTAGAAGACATAAAAGGTAATTCGCTGAGGTCTTTTCCGGAAAATGCATTTGAAAAAGGTTTTGGTGATTGTGTTATACATTGTCACAAATACAAATATATATTATTTGGAAAGGGCCTACTTTGAACAACCAACTGATTTTTGCTAAATCGCTCCATTTGCATGGGTGGTACCTTTAGAGGCGTGGCAATTCAGCACATTTTCATTCGCAGATCTAAGTATACTCAACGCCTCAATGCCCGCCAAATTGTTTTGAAGTTATTGCAATTGTATAGCAGACTTGAATCTAGGAATATATTGGATAAATTAACAATTCACATAGGATACCAACCATTATAATGCAAGATACATAAAAAATAGAAGTCATTGTCGTCTACGAATTAGAAAACACAGAGAAAAAATAACATTTTATTAAAAAATAAGTCGGCAAATTTGTACGGTAGGGCTAAGAATAAATAGGTTAAGGCGGTCATATTTGTGGGAGGCACCAGAAAGGGCGTAGGACGTAGTTACCAAGAATTGTAAATTAATATAATGGACAACAACCCAGGTAAATTAGAAAATTGAAAAGGAAAATTTGAATTTTTATATGACGTTTCGCAGCGAATAGTTAAAATAGTATTTAATTAGTACTAGTAGAATTAAAGGGGAAAATTTAAATTTCGGGTGATGCCAGAGTGGGTCGATAAACCCGTTTGTAATACCCAGCTGCAATCTGGGAGAGTATTGTAATTTTAAGAAATTTCAGAGGGGTTTATGTCAGTTATCATGTCTATCAGCTAGCAAGCCAGACGGACGGACATCGCTCAATCAACTTGAAATATCAATCCAAGCTCTGATATGGATAGAAGATTGGCAATTGTTACAATTATACAGTCATGGTAAATGCTTATTATTCCAATTTTAGGTGGCGTAACAACTAACGCCGGGTCAAATAGTTATAATATGAAATATACATTTTTATTTTACACCGGGAACAACTACATAGGTAACAACTGGTTGCAACTATAGCGTACGTACCATGCGAGTATTCGAATATTATCGAAAACAGTGAGATGCAGTTCTAAATGGTTTGCTATTTTATAGGGTTATCCATTTAATGGCTTTAAAACCGCCGGTCCGACAGAGCTATCAGCTGTTAAATTTAATGAAAGGTTATTTATCTAGTGAAAAGTTTGCCAGCAAGCAAGGTTTTGCGTAAAAACTTACCCCAAAAAAAATATATGATTCAAACATAGACACATGGATTACGGGGTGATTATAGTCGTCATAATCGACCTACTGTACAAGGAATTGGCGTTACAGATGTGGTCGTTTCTCTTAGTGAAAGCGTGGTGGATAATCCTAATGTGTTGATTGCACGGCTTTCTCAGTAGCTGGGCCTATCTTATGGCTCATTATGGCGTATTTTGCAGGTGGATTTGCACCTCCAGTCAGCTGATTGGGTGTTACAGCAACAGGCTTTCAATGCTGATTTTTCGAACAAAATTTTCTTCAGCGAAGAAACCCATTTATCGGTCAGCGGTTACGTCAACAAGCAAAATTGTCGCATATGGAGCTCAGAGGACCCAAAAATGATTGTGAAACAGACATTGCATCGAGAAAAAGTGACTGTTTGGTGCGCATTATGGTCAGGAGATGTCATTGGTCCTTTTTTCGAAAACTACCTCAAAGGTATCCACTGCTGCAACTAATGTACAGGTGGTCATTTAAATGTCATTGTGTTTCGAACTAAATGGCAAGGTCTAAGCATTATAATGAAATCAGAATTTCATCGACATCACATCTTTATGTATGTTTTATTTAACGATACTTTTCAAACTGAAAAATGGATAACACTATATAAGTGAACAGGTTCGATCGTATTAGGACCTTCGAAATTATAAATGCGCACATTGGTTTACGTCACTTCTAACGTACGTACATACAGAAGACTAAAGGTGGGAATACACGACATGTATTTTACATATCGCATGTCACTTTTACATACCAAAAAATTATGCATGCCGTGTGGCCCCTGTCAAACATGCCATATGCACCATGCATCATGGAATACATATGGCAATTTTTGAAATAGAGCGAGTTCTATTTTTGTATGTAAACCGCATCGCCGTCAGCTGTTTTATTATAAACAACAAAGCGTCAAGTGTTCAACGACTACAAAATAAAATAAAAATAATTTAAAATGAGTAGACAAAACGCAAAAATAAGTAATTTATTAACAATATAAATAAAAGTATTAATGATTGCTTTAAAAAAAAATGTTTTTTTGTATCATAACAACATTTTGACAGACATAAGATAAACAGACGGGTCAAAAAAAGTGACATGCGATATGTAAAATACATGTCGTGTATTCCCATCTTAAGGTTTTCGTTTCACCCAAATAGCAACTATTGTTTTGTACTCTGCTGTACATATGGACGAATGCCCATCAAAGAGTGAAACCAATTGAATCAGAACCGGAGCTATTAATGCAGTAACAGCGCTAATAGTTCATTCTATTTAATTGGAAGTTAAAACACAAAAGTTCAATGAAATATGTACAACAAATCAGTTGTTATTACACAAAACTTGTTCATCTAAAATATTTTTTGTGGATTATTGTTACTTATTTTAGTTGCCTTTTGGCATTTGCTGTCATATATGCATATTTATAATAAATGCAAATCTATTTTTGTACCCCTCTACATGTCCAACCATTGTTTTAGGTTCTTAGAAACATTAAATTTTCGATTTTTTTTTAATGTAAACCTTCATTTTTATCTCAAATAGAATACTCTCTTTTTGTTAATTATTTTGTTTTAAACACACTTTTTCATTTCACTTTTTTTTTCAATGGTAACCTTTTTCTCAAACATACACCAAATTTTATTTTATGAATTTTTTATTATTCTTAGTGGGCCTTATTTATATTTTCGGTTTTATTTATATTTTTGTCCAACAACACAGTTGCCTTGATCGATTGATCCGATCCACATTAAACGCACTAAACGCCAAACATTCACCGTTCCCTATCGCTCGATGCGAGTTTTTGTACTGTTTTCTGTTTTCACTTTCAGTTTTTGGGGTTTCGATATCTCTCTGTTCTCTCGCAGCCAGCATTTGCCTGTTGCGTATCTACTCCGCCCGTCTGAGAGCCACCACGACGCACACAGTGGTTGTAACAAATACACTCTACGAATAGGAATTAGACGACATGAAAATGGCACGAACGGTTATTATTTTGTTATGATATTGAATCACTTTTCATTGTTTTTCTTTTTTCGCTTTTCCCTCTTTTCGACCAGTTCATTAATACCAAAGAAAAACGCTAACACACCAACAAAATACGCACCCCAATGCTGCAGCGCGATGCGCCTCATTTGTGTTTGTATAGTCGTGACAACCAGAGACGTGGTAAATGTAGCTTCATTGGGATATTCAGGGAAACAGCACAGTACCAATAACAATTACATGTAGAGATGCTCAGCAATTAATCGATTAATCATATTAGTTGATTAACAAATATTAGCGTTAATCAGTTATTCAACCAAATTTGAATAATTTACTAAAAATTAAAATATTTTGTATATGGGAACAATGGGGAAGAAGTATCAAAAAAGAAAAAAATTAGTAAAAAAAAAATTAGTGTTGAGTGCAACACAACATAAAATTGAAGTAATCATTAGTTTTGAATAAGTAATTACGATTCGTCGATTAAACGTAAATACGATTAATTCACAAGCATGATTAATCAATTAATTAATCCGAATTTTGGTTAATCGGGTTGACTGATTAACAAATTTTCGCACAGCCCCAATAATATGGGCTATTAGGGTGGTGACAACTTATATAAGAAAAGTCGTTCACTACCCCATACAAGGACAATGGAAACGCACAGATCAATTATTTTTCTCTGGAATGAAATTCGCTTGCTTCCAGCATCTACCCAAGAGCGTAATTTTGTCTCCTCCCGCTCTCTTTCTAATATGGAAATAAAATTGTTTAGGGTTTTTTAACGCCGTATGTAATGGTATTCATACATTATTGATCAACGTACTATAATCTGGAAAAATAGTAACCAAAATATGTAAAATTATAAAGTTAACGAAGAGAGCGGGGTTATCTTACTCTCTTGCATTTCCGATCATCCCTACTTTGACTTCAAAGACTAGATAAAGTGATTAGCTAAGATCAAACCGGTAATGTTAACATTCGCTTTATATAAAAGTCGAAATTTTTCAAATTTTTCTTTGTCCTGGATCTTATCTCATTTCATAGGAATAGACTGATAGACATGGTGGTATTTATCAATCCAATTTAAGTCCAGTTCTTAGCGGATGTACGCTGAATTGTATCAAAATAGTAAATCATTTAAATGTGCATGAGTGATTCTTGGTTTAACGAAAAAATATTATATTGATAAATTTCGTATCGATTAGATTTTTTTTAATACAATTTTTTTTTCTAGCCAATCATCAGAGTCATTTTCTAGCAACAGGATAGAATGATTTTCTCTTGTTTATAAATATAAGTTCATTGATTATTTTATTAGTATTATATCATTTAATACGACTGGAATGTAGCACTCATTAGGAAGCGTTTAAAATATCCAAAATCCTTTAGCCAATACTTTTTTATGACTTTTTAAATCACCTGAGCGATGGTCATCTGCCAGACTGGCCGATTGGCACTGGACACGGTCGCAAATCTATGAAGTTTCTTAAAACTCGACAATGTCTAATATTTTCTCAGATCATAGCCAGAAATTGTAAACGGGATTTATCCACCCACCCTGCGGGTATTGCCCATACAAATTTCCGAAATATAATTTGTCCCCTTCTCATTTACTCAGCACCAACTTAAATTGTTTTTCATTGTGTTGGTTTATAATAACATAATTTGATAAAAATCGGTCAATTAACCGCTCTTCCATGTTTTTAAGTTTAAATCTTGTATTCAATTGCAAAAATTCAGTAAAATTTTGTAAAGTATGGAAAGAGAAAGGGAGAGCATTTTCACGCTCTTTGGGTGCCTGCAGCAAATTGACCCATTTTTCGAAATTCAATATTTCCTCTAAAATTAGCAGACTGTAGTGGACAAAACTGTACTCCATTATATGGATTTATACTTCTCCGTAAAACTAAAAAAAAAATAATCGAACAAGTGACCACTCCCCTTCTGGTACCTCCCGCACAAAGGACCGATTTAAACCACGCTCCATATCTTTCAAACAGTGGTACTAAATTCAATCGAATTTATCACACAGTACGCTTTTGATGAATTAAATTTTGATTATGAAAATGGTCGATTTATCGAAAAATATATTCTCCCCTTAAATCCGTAACTCATTAACTGCAGTAACTAGAATTTGGCAAGTATCAGATATTTAGATTATTAAGATCTGGGAATGGAAATAGACTGCATTACCGAGAGCAATACATACATACGAGGGCGGCTCGACCTAACAAAGAACACAAAAAAGTTGAGAAAAATTTTCTTTATTTTTCAACATAATCTCCTTTAAGCACAAATCACTCGATACACACACAGCGGTATTCAATAGCCTCCATACCCTGTTTATAGTAAGAACTGTCAAACTCCTTAAAATATCTATCAAATATCTTAAAATATCTATCATTGTTGGCAAATCTTTTACCACTGAACCATTTTTTAGAGTTTGAAAATAGTCCGAGTGAGCTAAATCTGAGGGTGCGTGATGAATCATTTCAAACTTTAATGCATAAATTTTGGACATCGCAATAGTGGATGTATGAACTGGAGCATTTACTTGATGAAAACGCTTTCTTTTTCGCCAAGTGCGGTATTTTTCCACAATTTCCATAATTCCACCTAAAGGCTTTAACAAACAAGCATAATATTAGCCGTTGATGGTTTTTCCTTTCTGATGATAATCAATAAAAATGATCCCACGCGCATTCCAAAAAAAAACAGACGCCATGACCTTGCCTGCTGAAGGAACAGTCTTGGTCTCCTTTGGACACGATTCTCTCATTCCAATCCACTGCTTTGGTTGTTCTCTTGTCTCAGCTGTGAAGTGGTGGACCCTGTCACATCCATGGTTATATTGCTGTGAAACATCGCCAAACATTCTACTGAAAGTCTTCATGACGCTGTTTTTGCTCTACTGGAAGCAAGGGCAGCACCTCCGCACAGCTTTCTCATCTTCAAATCTTTGATCAAGATACGATGTACATATATCACTTTTTAAAATGCCTATCACATCAGCTAGCTCACGACGATCATCCAATACCATTTTGTGGATTTTTCTTAACCGTAGCTGGCGTGGACACCTTGACCACTACGGTGTTCTTCTTGGCAGCTCGTACGGCCTCGTCTAGACTCCGCTACCCAATATTTTATAGATTCTTCCAGATTAGAATTATTCCAGACTAATATTGGTTGGGCTGACACGTTTTAAATGGACATATTGATCCCAATTTTTTCCATGTTTACAAATTCACCAAAATCTTTTACTTTTGATAGCACAAATAAAACTAAGCGTGACATCTTCGAACTGAAAACATATGTTTTATAAGTTTACCACTTTTTACCATAATATTTTTTTGAAACTAATTGTACCATCTACACAGCAGGGTGGCTAGTCCGCAAGGTGGGACCGTCCTCGTACAGATTAGTCGATTTAATAACAAAAAAAAAAAAAAAAAAAAACAGCGGTCACCCCAAATGAAATCCTTACACTTTTGCACCAACGCAAAAGGACTTTAGATGACAGCATATATAAATCAGTTCAATTGACAGATTTCTGGACCGGTTTTTAAATTTGTATACCCAGAATGTTTATAAATCACCACCACAAGATAGATATATCTCTATTTTGTTTTATTCATTTGTAACAATCGTAAAAACTTTTGTTGATCTTAGCATGTCTGTTCGCCCATCCGAGCTGTTGTTAAACCCGCTTTAGATATCACAAAAAAAACTTGTTCATACAAGTACTAAACCCGTCTCGAGGAAAATAGTTGTTTTCGTTTTTTCAAAGCGAAGGAATAATGACAACTATCGGCAAAGGCTAAGATGCCCAGCACCGAAATAAAATCAGCACCGAAATCAGGATAGCAGTGTTTCAGCTCAAGAACAGCAAAGCTGAGAGTGCTGATGACTTTGCGATAGAGCGGTTGTAGACCAGTAGCGATGGGCTGATAATCAGTATGAATATGCTTCCAAACATGATTTCGCTCAAGTAATGTATACCCGATGATTGGAATCTACAATGATCTGTGTACAAAAAAGCCACCCTAACTTGTGTAGCAACTTTCGTGGCATAGGTCTTTTACCCATCACTTATAAGGTCCTGCCGAATATGATATATGAAATACTAAAACTTGTTCTATCTGACCTGACTGGATCTTATTAGTGTGGTTTTATTCCTGGTACATCCAAAATTGGCCAAATACTCACTCTTCGGTAAGTCCCAGAGAGGACCAAAGAAAAACAGATCTACACACATCACTTTTTCATCGGCTATAAGCTGTCTTCGATAACCTAATATGCCAAAAACTGTATATAGCCATAGCGGCGTATGCTTTTCCTGTGAACCCTGCAGGATTTTATAAGGTGATACTGACTGATTTGGAGTCTTCATAGTGGTAAGAGGTAAAGATCTAAGGAAGCTAATTTACGCGCAATGAAGATTTAAACAGGGCAACAGTCATCGTGATATCTCTTCAACACATGTAAGGAAGTGACAGTAAGGAAAACAAATGATACTTGACGGTGGTATCACGTTACATAAGAGTACGTTTATGATAACTTCATTACAAGATGTTACTGCAGTATTCTCATGCACAGAGAAGGAGTCAGCAAACATAAAACAAGCCGTGCTTTTCCTGCTGTACAGTCCGGAACACTTGGTTATTACAAAAGCAAACGCAAAATGTTTGATTGATGCGATCGAACGCATAAAAACCCAGCGACTACGTTTACAGCATCACATTGTGCGGAAGGGTGAAAATACTCCAGCACGAAAAGTCTTGGACTATGAATTATATAGACGACGCAGAAGCGAGCGACTACAACTATGTTGGAAGAACTCTGCCCGAAGCGACTGGAAAAATTTTCTGTATGCGGCACATAAAGAGCACTTAGAACATAATAATTTTCATTCGAAAATAAAGCATAACCGGTTTTATGATTTATTTTCGATATAAAAATAAATGACACATTGGAGTGACAGAAATCCTATCAAGTCCCTCAGTACACTCGTAAAAGACTTTGGTATTGCTAGAAAATCACTTACCCTAACAAATGTTTGTACCTCTCCTCTGGAGTTTTACACAGATATCTTTACAATGAAAACAAGATAAGAACTTTACATGCTCAATGTGATGATAAGAACAAATAGTATTGCATTACACATGAATCACAAAAACAACCTCACTCTTTTTTTTATATAATTACGAATTATAAGCTATGTATAGATCGATTCATTTAGAGGAACTTTTTAAAAGTAGTTTTTACTTTTAGTACAATTTTGTTCGTCTCGATTTTATGACAAATTAAACTATTAAACTTTTACAGCATTTTTTATTTGACAGCTAGATTGTAAATAAATTTACTTGCTTTCTTACTTAGGTGGAGCCTAATATGAACATCCCTATCTATTGTGCGCCAAACGTGGAAAATAATCCCAAGTTTTAACAATATTTCAAAAACCCTTCTAACTCCTTCTAACTGTGTTTTGGTCGCCCTCTTCTGCTCCGCCCGTTTCACAACATGTGGATAACGTAGTCTGGCGTTTAAATTATTCACTGCGAAGTTTTTATAATACTGATTTAGTGTTGCCCAGATCGATTAAGGAGAAATTGGTTCATGCTTATATCATGTCTAGTATTATATATTGTTTAGAGTTATATAGTGACACTAATAAACAAAATATGACGAAAATTCAGATGGCGTTTAATAGAGTTATGAGATATTTGTATTCACTGAGGCGTCGTGTTCATATAACATCGTATGTTAAGCGCTTCTTGAGTTGTAGTTTTAAAAATTATATAGATTTGATGTCTTTGTTGCTATTTTATAAAGTTGTTCGATTATTTCTTATCCTCAATTTCTTATTAATTCATTTAATTTTTCACATTCCACTCGTAATAAGCAGCTTCTTATTCCTAAAATTACCACACTCATGGGTCGTGCTTTTGTAGTAAAAGTAGCTCGAATTCACAATTTACTACCAAGCCATTTAAAAAGTTTTAAATTATGTCCTGATTCTTACAAAAGGCACATTCTACAACACTTTCAGACTTTACTGTAAAATTTTGTTTTCAATTAAACTGTGAGCAGCCTTTATTACTTACTGATTATCTTATATATTCAGATTATATGTATATGTATACCGATTATTTTCTAACTTTTGAGTTAGTCTTTTTTCACACTTTTTTTTGTCTTTAATGATCGTAATTTCTTTAAAATCACATTATATTTTTACAGATTTTATATTTTTATTACGTGTTTTTTTTTTAACTTATTATATTGAGCAGATTAAATCTAATAGATGAATTGTTGCATATTGTAATTTACTTATAATTGGCCGGAAGGCTTTAAATTACAAGGCAGAAATAAGTAAACAAATGAATAATGTCATCCTACAATACTGTATAAGCTTTATAGGAATACCGAACTCGGCCAGGGCCCCATATAGTTTTTGTCGTATCGAATTGCCGAAGGTAATTTTATAGCCCCTGAAAAGATGATATGTGACAGTTTGTTTTTCCAAGTCTTCTTCGAAATTTACCGAAGTGTTGCGGGAATGCCAGGTCTAAATCACTACTGATAAGGTTCAACCAGGTTTGATAGAATACAGTTTAACCTTTCACATATATATATATATATATATATATATATATATATATATGTATATATAATTTGGGTGGGTAGAAGACTGATACTGATACTAGGATCGCCTGTTTGCGCACAGGAGATAACACTTATATTGCAGTCACATGTACATGTACATGGACATGTATTTATTGACCTAAGTCATTTTTAGGATCTGATCCATGATGATTATTAGCTCATTGCTACCAGTTTTAAACAGTTCTGCCGACAGTCCATTAGCAGCCACAGCTTTTTTATCCTTAAATGTTGAACATTGCTTCTCCGATGTCGTTTTGACTTGGTGCGCAGGCCATCGTCGATAATTGGCGTGATTTCTTGACCTGTGCTGCAAGTACAAGTAGCTTACAAAAATGCTCTTCCCACAGTTGCAGCATACTCTACGTATCTATGACGATATATCCATCGGAATTCTTACATGGCCTTTGTTTTTGTCCTTTTGGTGGAATTTTCGGACTTCGCCTCTATCGCTGTACCTTTCTATACATTTAGAAGGAATCAACAAAAGTGGGTCTGGATGATTGCTTGCAAACAGATGTTAGTATGGAAGAAGCAATCGTTAAAAGCAACCAGCATTCAGAGAATAAGAGAGGAATTATGTTCCACCAGAAGAACGTCAGCGCATACACGTCGATAACGACTAGCTAGAAGCACCGAAAGCTTCTTATGCATATACCCTGCAGTCCGGACGTGGTACCAAGTGAATATCACCTGTTTCTGTCTATGGCCAATGATTTTAAATGATTCGCCTGAAGAGAAGTTTCTGAAAATCTACCACCTCAGTTGTTTGACAACAGGGACGATAATGCCTATGAGAGAGGCACAATGAAATTGTCTTCAAAATGGCAATAAGCCATAAGAGCAAAACGGTATATATTTGACGTTATCCGGATCATACTAATTATGCTAAATCAAGTTTTCGATATCATACACATTATATACACCATATATGGACCATTATAAGTACATGCACCATCATCGTTGATGAAGAGTATCAGTGGCGAAGAAAACATGGGCTGCATAAGCTTTGTACCGTCATCGACGTGGGCAAATGCATCAAAATACAATGATAGCATTGGATGGGTCATACTTATCGGCTGGACCCAAACACTTCAGTTAAAAGTGTTCGACAACCAAGACCCTGAACCTCCGTTGGAAGAACCACGCTTTTGAAATATTGACAAACTTTGGCGTGATGAATTTCAGAAGCCCAGAAAACAGAAGCGTTTGGGGTTATTTTCACGTGCGGTGTAGAATAGATAAGATTATTTTTTCAAGTCGCCATCTATGTAAGCTATCAACTCTTTACTGAAAATCTCGGATGCAATCAGTTTGATATTCAGATTTAAAAATGTATGTGTGTCACAGATAGGCATTTATTGATACCATTTATTTACAGCTGTAGAATATTTTATATTTTACAGAAAGTTACATTTTACAGATCTGTCGAATAATCGAATTTATTACAATATAAAAGTCGACTTTTCGAATTTTTCGTCGAAAATTTGAATATTTTCGATTTAACGATTAATTTTATAACGTTCCGAATGTGAAATTGAGAAGTTTTTATTAGACTTGATGATTGATTGATCGACTGCTCGAAGTGTTCATCAGGATAGGTGTACGATCATACGAACGATAACCGCGTGCACTAATCATCGCGCTACGATCACCATATTCACTCTTATATATAAATATATATACATATATATATATTTATACATAAATTACAGTGTACTTACCCCATAATGCAGATTAACATAAAACGTACTCGTACTTTTTTTATTGGTTCGTTTTTGGAACATAATTAACTAAAGACGTCCGTCACCACCACCAATTTTGGACACGCGCTCAACGTTGTCTTTCCAACTATGCGCTTCATTCACTCGTATCATTCGTTTAAGTTTCAACGCCAGTCTCGTTTAAAATTCAAACTATAGAAAATCTCATACAAGTTTTCCTTTAGACATTTGTTGTTGTTGGTTTCGCGTGCTAATTATCAAGCAGCGTTTTTTTACGTGATTTTTGTAAGTAATTGCAATTTATAGTGAGTAGGAGATACTCATTTGTTTATAAACATATTAAAGTTTCCCCTACCTTTGATGAGGCGCCAGCGGTGTCATGGCAAATGTTGCAGCAACGACTCAGGTCCATTAAATATTCAATATTCTGTGGAGCTTGTTAAAGTTATAACCATATCTAGCCGACTGAGGTTTACAGAGAGAAACTGATTATAGATGGATTTGATTGAATTCCAATATTCGCTGAACAAGCAGAAGAAGGTGTATAAAATTACTCACAGCGTCGTTACAACAAACGCATTCTATATTTATACATTAGAATTCTCACATGAATCATACAAATTGTTGAATGAAATGTAAGCAGATAATTAAGAAATAGTGTATTGAATTATATGATCTTTATATAAAATTGCTATTGAAACAGCCTGATCATGATGGACTAGAGACATATATATTATTGTGTCCAAAAATTAATACCAATTTGTAATTTAAATTAGGAATCTCAGAAATGTTTTCAATAATATGGCAATATGGCAGACATCTGTGCCAAATTTCATTAGCAAATATCATTGATGTTTGAACCACATTTAATTTATTATGACGCAAAAAGTGAATTCCGCGAGTTTTACATTGTTTGATTTTGTTGAGCAGAGAAGATCGCATTATTTTTTTTTATGATAGGAAATTTCTTCTGTGAAAACCTTTGATGCTGGACAGATTTTATTGGAAGAAATCTTTACAAATGCTGCAAACAAATCCAAACAAGGCCGAAAACGAAGTAAAGATGAAGATCGTCCCGAGCGACCATCAACAGCTACCAATGAAAGTCACGTCCAATAAATCCAAAATGCTCAAAAACAGTCGATTAAGAATTACGGACCTTACTATGATGATGTTGGCATGTGAAACGGATCAGTTAACTTCATTTTAAAAAATATTTTAGGCCTCAGATTCGTCAAATCGCATATTTTCGAAACAAAAACCGTCGAATTAATATCGATTTACAACCACCTTTGCCTGATATAGTGACTTCTGGCTATTTCCTAAATTCAGAAGACCAATTCGGTTGAATAGATTCAACGTGAATCGTAGGGCATTCTGAAAACCATATTGGAAGGTAACTATTTGGTTTGCTTCGAGGATTGAAAAAATCGTGACAAATTCCAGGTATGTAGTTCAAAAATTATATCAGCATTGCGAAATAGTATTTTTGAAAAATAAAATACTTTGCAAGTTAGATTTCGGACAATTATTTGCTTTTAATTTTATTTCCAGTATTCCAACTAAAATCTTTAGTCATCTTCAGGAACTTGCTGAAAAATTGGTACAATGACAGTCACTGCCAGCCTTAATCAAGTTTCAGTTAGTCAACTAGTTCAATAATTGTAATAATTATTTGAATAAAGCTTGCTCCAGACGATAGCTCCACAAAAGGTCAGTAATCACCCACCAATAAAAATAAATATATAAAATTTGTTATACATCCCAGAACAGTTTTTGTTAAATATTGTTGTCCTTATTAAAACGCATATGATTGTTTAAATTCCGAAAGTGATAACAAAATTTATGGGAAAACTTCTCACATTCCAGTGGGCTTGGCACGCGTTTTAAGACTTGCACAACGAGACCTACAGTTTAACGACCATTCCGAACATAACAGAACATAAAAGCATTTGCACGACTTCTCGATTATTCGACTACTCGAAGTGTCCGCCAGACTCACCAAGAAAAGATAGGTGACGGCATCGGGGATTGAAACCACAACCATGCGAATGATATCCAACTAATATTCGAGACACGGTCGGTCGGTCACTTATATCTCATTCATGGGATGCAAAAAAAGTTGTTGTTTTCATAACGAAATTTACTGAATTCTATTATTAAGACGTTATTTAAAGATATTGTTTGTGTCTTTGTCATTAAATCCCTGGTTAAGGCCATAATTGTCAATGTTTGCTCACAATTTTGCCAAAATCTACAGAGCCGCTGTAGATTAAGCCATCCACAACCCCAAAAGTATAGTTACTAAGGATCATGCAGCATCCAAAGATCGGTCTCTTTATTCGTCGAAACAAACAAATTGGTTTTGTCTTCCACTTTTGCTGATGACTTTCCAAAACTACGATAACATCCTGAAATTTCGGCGAATCGTGTCTGTATCAACATCGTACGCGACTTATAACTTGTAACTTTGTGGCGTTAAAAAGTTTTCAATCACATCACGATATCGCTCCCCATTGACCGCTCCCCAATTACCATTACGCCGTTTTCAGTTTCAAAGAAGTAAGGTCCAATGATTCCTCCTGACCAAATTGCACACCAGACAGCCCATTTTAATGGACGCAAAAGTGACTGATTGATAATATTGATGATAATTTGAGGGTTTCCCATTGCCCAGAACCGACTATTCTGTTTATTCGCATATCCATTCAAATGAAAATGTGTCTCGTCATTCATTATGATTTTTTCATGAAAATCGGGGTTGTCTTGGGCGCATCGTACCATCCTGTTGGCATATGTACGGCAGCGTAAATTGTCTTGTGAAAGAAGATCTTGTGTCAACCGAATCTTAAATGGAAACAAAGGCAAATCCTTGTGCAGAATTGTGGCCAAAGTTGTTCTTTGAAGGCCAAGCTCCTGAACACGGCGTCGAATTGAGGTTGATGGATTGTTTTGAACACTTTCTTGAGCAGCAGCAGTAATGTTTACAGTCGATCTTGTAGTACGTTGTGGTCCATGCTTGGTCCTATCAGCTAAAGACCCTCTTTCTTCAAAATCATTCACTACGCTATAAATAGTGCATCTAGTTGGCACGTTGTTTCTACCAAAAATTTCACGTAACTCTCTCATCGTCCAGTAATCAATAATTGATTTTGATAAAATGTTTTAACGATTAAAACACGTTGGTTTATCGGATATTTTTCCATAATAAATTTGCCACGTCTCTACTTCACGACTGCCAAATATAAACTGTCAAGACTAATGTTTACCAAAATGGCGGCAAAACAAAGTAGTATACCTTCCCGACGGACACCCTGTAGTAAGACCTGTTGTGGCAGAATTGGACCAAAAATTTTACAATTAGACTTTTCTTCGGTTCTCAAAGTCTCTTGATCTTATTGCTTCTGACTCATTTCTGTGGCGTTATTGCAAACAGGAAGGTAACAAAGCGAAATTAACAAATTTTTGTAATTTAAAATAATATATTTGAACAATAAATGAGACAATACAACAACAACAAAGTCGCATGTGTATCATAGGGGGTGGAAATCGTTCGCTTTCAATTATTTGTAAAATTATTTACAAAAAGGACTAAATAAAAATGCATATTTTATATTAATTAACTAGTACAAAACGACATGACAACATCCCTTCCCGTTGGTGTAAAAGTGCGAAGGGTGGTAGAAGAATCGTATTAAATTGATAGGTTTTCATAACAAAATACTCTGGATTAAACCACAATAACTATCTGAAGTTCTCCGCTCAGAAATTATAGAGGACCACTGATTTTTGCCAAATCGGCCAATTTGGATTTGTGGTATCTTAGGGGTTGTGGTAATTCAGTCCATCTTCTTTCGCAAAATTTTACTAAATGTCTAATGCATGCTAAATTATACCGAATTTAGTACAGTTCAATGAGTAACACGTATCCATGAGCTAATTTAGGTGATTTGCATGGGAGATACCAGACAGGAAGAGATTTTCCAGTCGACTTTACCAAATCTTACCAAGCATAATAATTTAAATTTATGTTACTGTAGTCTGCGAATTGCGGTTCACAGGGAGAAAATTTAATTTCGATAAATCGTCCAATTTGTAGTATAGATGGAACCCGAAAGGACACGGTAATGCAGTTCATTTCCATCCCCACAACTAAGTGTATCAAACGAACGATGTGTGCGAAATTTAGATGGAATTTGGGACAATTGCTTGAAAGATATGAAGCTAATAAGAATACATGCGTTACATCAGTCAGTCGTACAGGAAATACCAGAAGGGGTGTGGTTACTTGGATCCTTTTTACAGAGAATTATGAATTAATACAATGGCTTTCAATGTAGCTAACTGCTGCCTACTGATTATATATTATACAGAAAAGAGTTTCGAATTTCGAAAACAGATCAATACATACATATGGGAGTGATACCATAACAGACGATGTGTAGTAATTCTGAATTTTCATTCTCAAATCCTACTTTTGGCAAATACTCCAAGTGTATAAAATTTAATATATTTTTGAGATATGAACCTAGGAATATGTAGATTAATCGGTCGGCATTATAAGTGAATACAAAAGAACAACATTTAGGTTACTGTTTTATGAAAGAGAGAACAAATTAAATTTCAGGAAATTTGTCAATTTATATGGCAGTTGCCAGAAGGAATGCGTCTATTTACAATTAACAGCTACTATCTGACAAAGTATTAGCCTGTACCAAGATTTAGGAAATTTTATATAGACGACAGCATATAGACATGCCAGCCAGACAGACGGATGTATTGTATATAAATATATTGATTTTTCCTAATTTAGTCTACGACGCTAATATGTGGTACTAATGGATAACCATTTTCAATTCAATTCAATTTTATAATTCCCAATATTTAAACAAATGTAATTGCAAATAAATTTACAAATATTATTTGTTTAATTCACAAAAAGTTTCATTAAATGTTTCCTTTTGTAGTATTAGAGTTACTTTGCAAGTTTATTAAATCCATTTTAGTGTTATTTAAAACTTAAATTTGTATCTGATGGTTTTTGGTAAGATTAATTTCCAATTATTTAGCCAGATTTAAAACAAAACTCATAATTACTATCAAATTCCTTACAAACTCTTTGATATTAAATACATATTTTGAAACAAAATTACATAGTTTAATGTGTAATAGTAAAAATATCTTAAAATGTATATACATTGTAGAAAAAAATATCTTAGAAATCGTATACAAAATATTAAGAGAACAAATATCTATGTATGTATTTATAAAAAAAAACTTAATAATTTCATTTTTCCTATTTCCTATAAATGTAGTATTTCTATTTCAAGTTATATTTAATATTCACATTTTTATGAAAATTTCATTTGATGAAATTTTTTCTTCATTTATTTGCTTGTATTTCAAGTTTAGCAGTATTTTCTGTGGGGAAGAAAAAAAGAGAGAGAGAAAGAACGGGAGGAAAAAATGGATATTAGACCAAAATGTTCAAAGGAGAGTAGTTTAAATTTTGTGTAAACAAAGTGGGACATAAATTTTAAGGAAATCAATAGAGCTGAAAGTAAGAGGACATATAAATATACTTATAGAATGCATACATTATTAAATATTTAAAGTAAAAAATTTGAATTTGTTGTGTAGTGAAGTAATTTTAGTTTTATTTTCTTTTGTTAGGACCTCAAACAAAACCAAAATTCAAGATTAAACTCACCATAATAAGGACTTACTGGGAACTCGATCTCAAATTGCTGACAGAAAGATGTTATTAGCTGGATAAAATCTAAAATCTAAATTGATACTGTTCCCAAACTGACATCTTTCTTACAACCTATTATAAGAAAACTGTAAAAATCGGGTACCAAGTAGACATGGTTTGTCAATTGTGGTGCTTCAAAATGTTGTCCTTCTCAGCCGATAATTCTAAGTTTGTGGCGATATATCTAAAAGTTAATAACATCCTTGTGGAACAAAGAAAACCAATATGAAAAATGTCGCTTAATAATAATACATGGTTTATTTTCTGTTCACAAATAGTTCTATTTTGTCGTCAATAAAACTGCGTTCACAATGGCAGCTACAATTTTTCGTCTTTTTGTCGAACACTTTCTCACGTAAGGCATTTCATATAAAGACCTGTCTTTTCCTGTGCAAAAATAGAATAGAATAGAACCTGAACTTCAGCTATATTTTTGTTCGAAACATAACAATGAAAACAGGAATTATATGCCATCTAAAAGAGAAAAAATTTTAAAAACTACTGGAACGGAATACTAGCAAAACCAGTAAAATTTCGACAAAGTTCGTGCGATAGAAATGCAGCTTGGTTATTCCCGTTATTTCTATTTGTATTTCAATCTCTGTTGTAATTTGTTTTCAATTGTATGAATAAATCCGTCTATTTTACTTCAAGAAGTGTCGGTTTGCCGCTTTTACTCTACAAATTTCTTCGAGTAAAATGTGCATACAAGGACAAGGTTTTTTTCATCTCTATTAAAATCGATTACAACTTTTACTATGTTTTGGCTATGGAAAGACTGAAAGAATGAAATGAATGAAAGAATAGAGATAGTAAAAATAGTACATCTGATAAAAAATAGCTCATATTAGCACAAAGATATACAATATATCGTCAACAACTTATGATTTTATCCAGCTATGTGATCGATACTAGTACTTTAGCGCCATTTAAGTACACATATGGTAGAAAAAATAAGTACTCCTACTTATTTCTGCTTTATGTTTAATTTTAGTTACTTTTACGGAAAGTAAGCATAGCAATTCTTTTTTATTTAAATAACTTTAATATGGTAATGCCTTTAAAAGTAAAAAAACAAAACTGGGGCTTCCCTGTTGTTTTCATTGTGAGTTAGTTTTGTTTAGGTGTGATTTCAGTACTTGGTCAAAATAATAAATACATTGCTCAATTCTTTAATATTATCACAGACTGCTGTAGTCTTTTTGGAAAGGCTAGTTATTTTACTGTTGTTTATCTTTATTCATAACAAAATCAGCCATTGGTCGAAAAAGTCATTGTTCTCCGGAGGAGAGAAAAACTGTTTCAAGATTAAGAGAAAGTGGCCAAAGTCTTCGTTCTATAGCAGAAACTATGAATCGGTCGCTATTTTTTGTACAAAATGCTTTAAAGCCTAAAAATCCCGTCGAAACTCGCGGAAGACCCAAAAAAACGTCAAAAGCAACAGACATCCATATTGTAACACTTGCGAAGAACGAATCGTTTGTGTCTTCAAGAGCGATTTCAGCAGAAATTGGAAATGTAATTTCATCGCGAACGGTTCGTCGTAGACTACAAGAAGCACATTTACCAGAACGGATAGACAGAAGAGTTCCTTTGCTTAAGCAAAAAAATTTAAAGCTTAGATTTGCGTTTGCAAGAAGTCATTCCAATTGGTCTGGAGGAGACGGTGCAAAAAAAAAAAAAATGGCGAAACATTTTGTGGAGCGGTGAAACAAAAATTTATGTATTTGAAAACGACTGTGCCCAGAATGTTCGACGCCCTAAGGGTAAGAAATTCCATGTTCGCTTTACAAAGTCAAGCACGGGGGCGGCAATATTATGGTCTGGGGTTGTTTATCGTGGTATGGTGTTGGTCCGATACATCGAATTACCGACACTATGACCAGATTCCACTACAAAGATATTTTGGAAAATACGATGTTGAACTATGCTGTAGAAAGTATGCCTCTTAGATGGACATTCCAGCAGGATAATGATCCGAAGCATACTTCTAAGCTGGTAAAGGATTGGTTCCAAGACAATAATGTTGCCCCTTTTGAGTGGCCAAGTCAATCTCCGGACTTAAATCCAATCGAAAATGTTTGGGGAGAGTTTAAACAAAGAATTGGAAAGGAGGTTCTTAAAAATAAGGGTCAGTTGTGGAAATTTGTTCAAAAAACTTGGTATGAAATACCAGTAGAACCCTGCAGAAAGCTTACTGCCAGCATGCCAAAAATAGTCAACAAAATAATTGAAAATATAGGCCAAATTAGCAGAAAAAACTTGATTTTTTCTTCTTTTTTTTTGCTTATATTAACCAAATGTACTTTTTATTTTGACCAATGTTTTTTGATTAAATTCTTACTTTTTGAAAAATACTGAATTAAATTTTTGATTTTTTGTTATTGTTTTAGTATTTATTTAAGTTCTAATGTTATAACAAAAGAAATTAGTATTTGTTTTTTCTTTTAATTTAAATAAATTTTCGTCTACGAAACTTACACAAAAAAAAATAAAAAAAAAAAAAGAATGGGATGTACTTATTATTTTGACCATATGTATATTTCAGTATTAGGGGAATTTGTGAAATGAGGAAAAAACTACATCATTATGGCCTATATAGTGTGTTATGAAACTTCGAAATGCCTATGATTTATTGGAGAAAAGTTTTGCTACATAACACGCCCCCTGTGCTTTGAAAACTTTTCGGCTTGGTTGAGATCCTAAAATTACTGCTGTTGTATGCCATTTGCAGATTTTTTTTTATCAAACTTTTTGTTCTTGTATAATACCTGTGATATAATTTCATTGTTTTTTTTTTGAAAATTTACCTATTTCTAGTAGATCTGGAGGGCAATGAACGTCTTTCTGTTGGTGGCTTATCTGGTCCTTTGTAATATTTTGATAAAGTTTTACTTTGTCTGCTAGGACGGCCGGAATTGCTGAAATTAAAAAACAGTATCAGTTTTTTGTGAAGGCTAGGCCCTGGTTTTAAAAATATATACCTTGTTGTCTCTTCCACTTCATCTTTTATTTTCTCCGCAGCTTTAGAGTTATCCGTTTCCTTCTCCCCGGCGTTCTCTTCTTTTTCCTTATCCTTTTGTGTTTCCTTCTTCTTTTCTGTTTGCTTTTCTTTCTCTGTTTCCTTTTCCTTGTCGCCGTTCATTTCGTTTCCTTTTACATTACCTTTATCTTTACCGCCATCCTTAACTTTTTCTGCTTCTTTCTCTTTTGTATTTTCCTTTTCCTTAGACTTATCATTGTCCTTTTCTTTTTCATTATCGGTATTATTTGAAGTTTCGGCCACAGCTGTTTCATTTATACGTTTGCGACCTCTTCGCCGAGGCGTAGACGCATTATCCTCTTTAAGTTCGTTAGATAACACAGCCGACGAACTAATATTAAGCCTACCAGGAATTTCCACTTCAGATGATCTAAAATTATTATAAAAAAGGAAAAAAAGTTGTAAGGAATTCGCAAATTTATTTCAGCGTAGGTATTAAATGCGTTCACTTGCTTAATTCTTCACTTATCCAGTTGTTGTTTCTGGTTCTATTTGAGTTCTTCTTAATATATGATCATATTTTTTATTCTTCAATTCATGGAATTTTAAATTCCCCTACTTTTTAATTTTTTATTCGCAATTTTTGCATTTCACACACTTTCTACAACTGGTGGAATACCTCATTCTTTAACCGCTTAATAGTTGAATTCTTAGTACAGTTTTTTAATTCTCGATTTTTGATTATTAGATTGTTCTTATTGAACTTTTAACAATTTCAATTGCAACTTGATCACTTCATAAATTATAATTTTTTTGGCAATTGAATCGAGTTTTCGAATGTTGGTCTTCTTAGAATCTTCAATTCTTTATATGTTTAATTCCTAATTTGTTGTCTTCTTAACGTATTCAAATAATAACTACCTGCCGCGTAAATTCCAGGCTGAGTTCGTTCTTCTATTCTTCAACTCTTCAGTTCTTTAAATCTGCAATTCCTAGTTGTTGAATTCTTAGTATGCTTAAATAATAACCTTCAGCCGTTGTACGTTCTTGATTTTTTGATGCCTTAGAGTTCTCCAATTATTGAATTCCACAATTGTTGAGTTATTAGTGTTTTGAATTAGTGGTTTCTTCATTCCATAAATTCCACAAATCGTGAACATCCAATTATTAAATTATTGTTTGAGATCCTTTAATTTTTAAGTTCTTCATATACTCCATCCTCAAATTACAGAATTTTTAAAATCTTTCTTTAGTAGCTAACTTCTTCACTTTATTAATTCTGAAATACTGTATTACTTGAGTCCATCACTTTCCGGAATATTCAACCCCTAAAGTGTCGACTTCATAATAGCTTTAATTAGTAAATTCCTCACTTCAGACTTTCTTGATTTTTTGATCATTTGAACAGTTGAATTCATCAGTTCTTGCATTTTTGAAATCCTGAATTCTAAGGATGTTGAGTTCCTAAATTCTTTTATTTTTAATTTATCTGTTTATCATGAACTCATCTGTGTACTTACAATTTCTCCATTGGTTCCGCCGCTCTCTCCTTAATATTCGCCGTTACTGCTGTCTCTGTTTGTTTCATCCTTGGACGTCCACGCCCCATTGAAGTTGGTAATGTACTTCTACGTTTGGTTATACGTCCCGGTGCAGATTTTTTCAATGCAAGCTGCTCTTTATTAGCTTCCTCGTTGTCACAGGTTGGCGAGGTCTCCGTCACAGTTGGCGCAACATTCCGATTCCTTACTAGCGCAACTTTATCGATTTGATCTTCTAAATCGACCAGTGACGAAGAGCTGTTTAAACTTCTAATGGTTTTGCCCTCTATTACAATTTCTTTGATTAATGGCTTTGTTGTGGAGTCGGCGTCCTGAATTACCGTGGTACTGGACACGGACGGTGGTAGTTCTTTATTTCTAACCTCCTGTTGTTCTTGGGCCTGCTTCAACGACTTTTTAAGAGCTGATCGTATCTGCTGCACAGATCGTTTAATGGGATATTGGGCTGCAGTAAGTATGGCATTGGTTGAGGAGGTCGGAGCTTCCGTTTGCAGAGAAGTTTTAGACTTCTGACTAATTTTCTGTAGCCCTATAGCCTCTAACAGTTGTTGCCCCAATGCGGCCTTATGTTGCTGCTTCCGAGAGTAAGAGCTGATTGGTTTAGAATTCGTGGTCTCCGTACTGCTGAGGGTGGAAGCTACACTGTTAGTGATGTCTACTGGCAGAGCGACCGTATCAGTTACACCATCTTTCTTTGGGGATTTCAAATCGCTCTCCTTTGAGACATTCACAGGTAGGTGAACACCTTTTCTATAAGCGTTAAGACCTTCATATTGTTCTTTTTTCGCTGTATCTTTAGTGGCGACAATTTCATTAGAAGAATTGGAAATAGAAAGTAAAGACTGTTCTTTGCTCGAACCTCTTGAAGATTGTATAACAGTTTTCCTTCTCTTTATGATGGGCCGGGTTATCAGCGGTACAAAGTTCTGAGCTGGTGGTGGCATCACCATATTGTCGTTAGAATTTTGCGTTGGGGACTGTGATGGCGCAGCTTGAGATTGTACGGCTTGAGCTTCAACAGTCGGAGCCCCCGTCGCCGCCGTTGTTGTGTTGGAATTTGTGGTGCTGATTATAGGTTCCATTAGTACAATATCATCGTCGATATTGATTAATGCATCAAATTCACTGGGTGGCAAAGTGACAATATTGGCGGAGACACTGCTGTGTCTTCTCCTCTGGCCCTTCTGCTGTTTGTTAGCGCCAATTTTTTGTTTTTGCAAAAGAGCCATTAAAGCCTTGTGGTTGGTCATGTCAAATGAACCACCATTAAGTAGACTCAGCTGGGCCAGGAAAACAGGATTGTTAAGATCCAGTTGGAAATTGTCACTGGTTTTGGACACACGTTGTTTTGAGGCACCGATCGCTGACAGAGGTAGATTGTCTTCCTCCTCATCGGAGATAACAATGGAATCTCGATGTCTTTGGGCAGCAGATTTTCGCTGTCTTTTAGCTGAGGGTTCCTGCTGGGACTTTGACTCTTTTGGAAGTGACCTTTTCAGGGGCATGTTGGATGCTGCATCCGATGCAGCGGCACTGGGGCTATCCTCTGGTAAAGCAGGCACCAATTGTACCGACGTTTCTGGAGGCAATTTATATGGTATAGCTTTGTTGATTTCCTCTACGGTGGTGTCCAAAGTCGCCAATTTCGCCGTACTGAAGTTCTGGTTCACAGCACTCTGCAAAACAGAGTTTGGATTGGGTGTGGAAGTTGGAGCTGATTTAGAGCTGGGAGGAGTTACTGCTGCTGTATTGCTTTTCACTGCCTGCTGCTGCTGCTGCTGCAAAGCTTGAGCGGCCAATAGTACCGGCGCCAAGTAGGGTCCCAATAGTTGTGTTAAATCGGTGTCTTGCAACAAATTCGAGTCAGACATGATATCCGTAAATCTGGAATTCTTTAAGCGTTGCAATTGGAACTCCATATTTTGCTTATTAACCGGCCATTTCAAAGCTTTGAGTATTAATTTCAGCAGATCCACGTCGCGAATAACACGACCCAATAAAATATCCTCCGGAAAAGAGGGTTTTGGGGTTCCGGTCGTAGATTTTTCCTTTACATTAGGAGAATTGCCCGCCAAATGTGCTTGAATACGAGCCTTATTGTCAGCTACTTTGTCCGATTTCTGAGGAGTTTGCTTATTTTTAGGAGCAGCAATAATAATTCTTTCAGGCAATTCATCGGCCACATTTTTGACCAAATCATTAAGGGGAGATTTCGAAGCCTGAGGTGCCTGTTGTTGTTGCTGCTGCAAAAGGGACTGCTGCTGCTTTTGCTGGGAGCTCTTTAACAGCGAAACTTGGCCCGTATTATTGGCTTTGATGTTGTTCAAAGCCTTGACTAAATTTTTACGTTTCTGCTGTAAAATAGTATTATCATTAGCATGAGAAATTGAAGTGGTAGTCAATGGCGCCGGTATTTTATTGGTTGACTCCTTATTATTTATGTTAGTAGAATTTACTCCTAAGTCTGTTCCTTCTCCTCCACTAGGTGTGACCGTTGGTGCGATTGGTTTAGCCGGACCTATAACATAACCACCGCTGGTGAAAGTTGTTATCTGCGCTGGTTGCTGTGTAATTTGTTGGATCTGTTGCTGCTGCGCCAAAGGTTTCGGTGCTATGGGACAAAATTGTAATACTCGAGCCGGACTTGAGGATTTACGACTGCTGCCCGACGTGCTCGAGGTTTTCTGTGATTTCTGTGCTATAGTTTTGGGAACGTAAAACATTGTTGGGTTACTTATGGCAGCCGCCTCAGCAGCTTCTAGCATTATGCTATGACGTCGTTGTGAATTCGATATAACCTTTTGCTGATTCTCCCTGGTGAGGGGATCTGATACAGAGACATTGACAATCACTTCATCTTTGCGCGGGGTGTGGGCAGTAGAGATCGCTGTTGGAGTTACTTGTGGCAGGGGTGGAGGAGGAGGTGGTGGTGGAGGCGTAAGCTGTGTCGTCTGCGAAACTGACTCTATTGTTGATATGCTGGATTCAGTGTTGGCTTGCGATTTCTCTGTGCCTTTGTTGGAGAGAAAATCGGAGGAAGTGTACTCTGAGGGATTGGTGACGCCTGTAACGGTGCCCTTCGGCTGAAATGAGATTGATAAAAAGATAACGAGTATTATAATAAAGGGAAATTGAAAGAACAGAATTTATAGCAGTTTTGAAATTCCTTTATTTTATTGAATTATCGTATTATTGTGTTATTGTATTACTGCATTATTGCGTTATTGTATTATTATATTATTGTATTACGGTATTATTGTATTGTATTATTGTCGATTTATTGTATTGATGTGCTTGTGTATAGTTGAGTTTGGCTTCCTTTTTATGTAATTTAATGTTGTATTTCAGTATTTTTGTAATTTCATAGTTTTGTATTTTAATATTCCGTTGCTTTAAAATATTCATATTCTTGTATTTTTCATTACTGCATTTTTTATCTTGGTTTTTTTTACGAGTTTCGTATAAACGCAACCTTTTTGTGTTTCTAATTTTTTCTATTTTTGCATTTATCCACTTTACTTTTGTATTATTATACTTACCAAACTGCTGAGCAAAAAATCCCGAAAAACCTGTTGCGTATGCTTGGCAATTTTGGAAAGAGAGGCTGTTGCCTCCACCTGACGAAAGCATGATTTGCATAAAACTTTAGGAAGGGCATCATTCTCAAATACCTGGAAGAGGAGTAAGAGAAAAATATTAACGCCATTAAAACAAATACTTAAATTTTTCATTTAACAACTTTATAACTTAAAAAAAATTAAATTACTAAGATGTATAGGATTGCAAGCAAGAGTCAATTCAGATTAATTCCCTTTTTTCATTTCAACTTGATTTATTTTAAAATCACTCGCTCTGAGCCCGGTAAGTCTGAAAACAGAAGAGAAAAACGGCAAAAAGAGAACTGTCAATAAGGAGACATTTTATCACACAGAAAAAACTACTAATTTTGACGACCACTCTTAAAGTCACTGATGAAATTTGGTCTACATATAATCTTGTTGAATTTAAACGGAGTAGCCTAAGTAGGTCTGATTGATATTTCTTCTAAATCCGACTTAATTAAAACGCCAGCTATCATAAGTATTAGCATTCAGCGACAAACTCAGTGGCTTTGTCTGAACAGATTCTAATACAGAATAGAGTGATGAATGCCGGAAAGATACACCATTTTGGAACAATGGCATCAAAAGTAAATAAGTTTGAAATGAAACAGCGCATATTTTTGTCTTAAAAAAAAAAAAGAATTCTGGAAAGAATTACATTAATGTAGGAGTTACTTGGGTTCAACAGTACAAAAACAATTGACTTAGTCAGTAAGGAAGTATAGTGAGAACGTTATCTATAGAAACAGGAGTTTGTTTTAGTTATTTCTCTAAACAGAAAAATAATTCCGAGGTTATACAGGGTGGCGCCTACATCGTTGGGTTGGTGGACTCATGGAGTTTTAGTCGCTATGAATCACTTCGACGGGAAGCGTCGCGCATTTTGCGTGCGCGCATTTTACGAGAACTCTCGTTCATTATTGCTTCTAGGCGACTATATTGTGCTGAATATGAACTACGGCGAATTAGTGAAGCTCCGAGTGCTAATTTAATTAAAATATGGGTAAAGCGTTTTGAAGAGACCGGTTCAACATTTAAACCACAAGCAAATGGTCGCCCAAGAACATCTAGGACCGAAGACAATGTTGAGAGAGTTAAGGAGTCAGTACGAGGAAAGACTCGCAAGAGATCGTCTGTCTTACAATTATCGCGACGAAGTTTGCAACAAATTTTAACATTGGATCTTAAACTGCATCCATATCAGCTGCAATTAACACAAGAATTGAAAGAGTCTGACTTCATAGCAAGGCTCGCATTTGCTAATGAAATG
Organism: Philornis downsi; assembly: GCA_019455685.1. Taxonomy (NCBI): domain Eukaryota; kingdom Metazoa; phylum Arthropoda; class Insecta; order Diptera; family Muscidae; genus Philornis; species Philornis downsi. The sequence continues at coordinate 46,658 of JAHXMU010026285.1, read as the reverse complement.
CTTAATCGATTTTCCAATTTTGACAATATCCTTTTCTCTGACGAGGCTCATTTCCTTATGAATAGGTTCGTAAACAGTCAAAAGTGTCGTTACTGGAACAGTGAAAATCCCAAAATCAAACACCAGAAACCATTGCATAGTCCTAAAGTGACAGTATGGGCAGCAATCTCTGGCAGAGGAATAAATGGTTCTTTTTTCTTCGAAAATGCGCGGGGCCAAAACGTTACGGTTAACACGGAACGCTATGTTGAGATGTTGAACGGATTTTTGGCTCCAGAAATTGAAAGTTCAAGAATAGCGAATTCTAGAACTTGGTTCCAACAAGATGGAGCTACCTGTCACACATCAAATGACTCCATGCCGGTGGCGAAGCAGATGTTCCCTGGCAGACTGATTTCGAAAAGAGGTGATATCTCATGGCTCCCACGTAGTCCAGACTTGACGCCTCTTGACTTTTTTTGTGGGGATACCTCAAACACAAAGTCTACAGTAATAATCCAAGAAACATCGTTCAGCTCGAGGAGAATATCCGTGGTGAAATGGCAGCCATTATACCAATATTACTGAAGAAAGTTTTCAATAATTTCCGTTTGCGGTTAGAGGAGTGCCTTCGTAGAGAGGGTCACCATTTAGATGATGTCCATTTTTGAAAAATAAACTCCATTTATTACTCTACGTTTATTAGATTTATTTCAACCATACCTTTTGTATTTATTTTTTAATCTATTTTTTAAATATGCACGTTCTATTGCGCCACCCTGTATTAAATAAAATGGGTTTGGCATTTTCAACTTTTTGCAAAACTTTAAAATATAAGAATTCAAACCTTAAGCCTATGGATAATTCAGACTTACAAAAATGTAAATTATTATACTACAAATAGACAGCTCTTTCAAAATTAATTTTTCTCTTAAATTGTCATTATTCAAAATGTTGAGAACGTTGAAGGTAAATACAAATTTGTTATTCTAAATATAAAACATTAATATTTTTACTTTACAATTGTTTGTGATAAAAAAAGCTATATCCTTATCGAAAAGTGTCTCTATAACCACCCAGCAAGAGAAGTGCATCCGCGGAAGCTGAAATTCAATGCAATTTTTGAGGCAAAGTGATGGCAATTTGCGTAATCACCAATGAATTGAACACATGCATGTCATAGGATAGAAGCTGTTTTTTATGGTGTGTTTTCCTCACGTTTTTATGTGACTTACTAATGCAATGAAAAAACGGTCATTTTAGTGCAATTTTTCATTTGATCAATGAAATTTTGATTTTGGATTAAAGTTTTTAGACTTAAATTTGATCACAAAACAGTATTTCTATCAAATGTGATTATGTGGCAGTCGAATTCAAACAAATTAATAGTATTTAAACGTCATTCAATTTAATAACTGCGGAGCTTGTTTAGATTTCGAAGCGGCATAAGTATTTCTCTGGAAATGATAAATATTCGTATTGCGCTATTAAAAGTGATGAAAATGTTATTCCTTGTATATGACATCCAGTTTTTTTCCTAGGCAGTTTTTTTTAAGTGTCTCCTTGAACATCTTTTACACATAAAAAAAAAATATATTTATTTACTGATTCTGTACAAACTATCTTTATTGTCACTTTTTGCATGACGCTTTTCTTATAGGAAAACGACTTTATTGATATTTTTCCTATGGAAAAGTGCCTGTTGTTGCCACATATAAAAACGTCTTTTCTTGCACGTTACTCACAAAAAAGCATCTTTTTCAAAAGTGTTTGTTCCCATTTCATATAGAAGAACAATCTGTTTTTGAAACTTGATGTAGAAAAAAAGGGTTTGTTGACAATTTTAATGTAGAAAAACTGTCCTTTTTTGGCGCTTTTCGTGTAGAAAACTACCCTTATCCAAATTTTTGTAAATAAAAATGACATTTTACAATTCCAAGTTCCTATTGGTATTTCCCATACAAATTGACCAGTTTTTTGGTCTGCCTTCTGCGATTTTTAATTAGCAGGAAGCAGTAGCATAAATTTTTTGCCCATTATGTTGATATATAACTATCTTTCAAGCTTGAGAAAAATCGCAATTAACTATGTCCCTACATTTTCGATTTTACATAGTATATTTCAGGTAGTTGTACTCACTTCTATTGTCAACGTGTCAATTTGGACACGTACCATGCATTAGGTGAAGAAAGCACTGATCAGCTATTTATATTGTTGTCAATTATACTGCATAATGCTTTGTAAAATTTGAAAAAATTATCCCACATCTATGGATATCCATGTATTAATATCTTCCATTCAACTGCACTAAATTCAGCAAAATTTAGTAAACTTGGTTCTGAATTGCCACGCCCTAAACTACCACACGTACAATTTGACCAGGTTAGACAAAATCGGTGGTTACTCTATAATTTCCAAACAAAGGACTTCAGAAAATTATAACACTGCTCTTTTTGTTGTGTTTTGAACATGAGTATATTTTGACAAGGATCTTGCGACTTTCAAAGACGGTCCCAAAACTACCTGAGCTAATAACGAAGACACAATAACTTGGGAAAAATTGTCATTGATTTTCAACATAATCTCCTTTTAGCTCGGTATACTTTTTTCCAGTGACATTCAAAGCTTCTATACCCTGTCTATAGCAAGGACTGTCAAACTCCTTAAAATGACCATCAACCGCAGACTCCACCTCTTCATTGTTGTCAAATCTTTTACCACCTATCCATTTTCCAAGTTTGAAAATAAAAAATAGTCCTAGGGCGCTATATCTGGCGAATAAGGTGCGTGATGAAGCAATTCGAACTTTAGTTCATTAGCTTTGGCCATGGCAACAGCGAATGTGTAAACTGGAGCATTGTTTTGATGAAACAACACTTTCCTTTTCGCCAAATGCGGCCTTTTTCCATAGTTTAATCACCTGCGATAAATTAGCATAATATTCGCCGTTGATGGTTTTTCCTTTCTGAAGATAATCAATAACGAGCACCGACGATAATCTAATGCCATTGTGTGGTGTTTTTTAATCGTTTCTGGCATGGACATCTCTATTGGCCGACTACTACGGCAGCTCGTACGGCCTCGTTTTAACTCGGCTACGTAATATTTTACAGTCGTAAACGAAGGAGCAGACTCCCCCAGAGTAGAATTTAGCTCGGCTTTAACATTGGTTGAACTAAGACCTTTCAAGTGGAAATATTGAATTACATAACGGCGACCAATTTTTCCATATTTGCAAATTCACTGAGATCGTTCACTTTAAATGGCGCAAATAAAAATACTAAACAACGTTTCGCCTTGAAACTTAAAACATATGCTTTATATGGTTTTTATAAGGTTTTCACCGACGGATAAATCTGAAATTGGAAAAAATAGTACCATAGTAGGAAAATGGAAAATTTTGAAAATTTTCCAAACAATTTTACCATTTAATCTTTAATTAGATTATAAAAATAATGTGTTTTCGCATAGACGCTGGAAAAAAGCCTTCCTAATTTACATCATATTGAATAATATTGAAAAATTTATATTTTTGAAAAACAGTTTAAATCGATATACGAGTATAATATGTGTTAGGAGGTCGTTTCTGATACGACCGCGGAATGCTTCATTCAAGGGAGCTGCTAGGTGAGACATCTCAAACAAAAATCAGCCTGTAATTTCTAAATAGTAACCCAGATTTGTCATTGTAATGGTCTGTAATTTTCTGTAAAACTTAAGAAAAATCGACATTTAATCCTTTCTGGTACCTTCCATACAAATGACCGTTTAAGCCGGCCTTCTTTACTTTCCATGTTATATCTCAGGTAGTTGTACTGACTTCAGTCAAACGCCATGAAAAGTACCTTACTAAAGGGAGCTCCCAAATGGGACGTCCCACATAAATATTAAGCCTTATTTTATAATGCCGGCAAGCCGGTACTGATTAGATCATGCCGACGTGTTTACGATCGCTTACAAGCTTGCTTACAAAGCACTTAAATGAATCATTTTTAGTCAGAAACACCTCTTTTTGGTAAGCTAAAGGGTAAGTCATATCAGTTTTCATTCATTCCGTAAGTAAGTAGAAATGTGCGTCACTGCTTCCAACTTGTTAAATAAACTTTACTAGGTTATGGCGTAATTTTGTCAGATTTCGCTTGTCTAGATCGTAAGAAGAATGTACGTCTTTGTTTTATCGATCAATTTGAACCGTTTGTCCTGGGAAAACTCTTTTATAATGTATTGCCCCCTAAATGTCTGAATTTTGGATTCAATAATTCTATATTCATATATTATATATTTAATAATTCTATAGTCAGACGCCAGCCGCTATCATGCATATGATCCTGGCTTCAAACCCTGGTACAATCATTTATCATTGTTTGGGAGATGGTCACATCTATGTGTCTTACAAACACTTCAAGTAGTCAGGTAATCGACAAGTCTAGTAAATACATCCAAAACTGACGTTTGGAATCGTCATTAAACTTTCTTATGTAAGCTCTCACATTTATCCCATATCTCATCCAGAAGCAGGGGAATTTTTTTTAGACAGTCTAGAATATGGATTATTTATTTGGGAATGATCAATGAATCACATAATCAATGGCAGCAATATTATACCGGGTAATCCATTTTTAGGTTTCAAAAAAAGTAAAGTTAAATAAAACACACACATAAAGCTATGATTTCCATGGAACTTGCCATTATGTACGAAATAAAATGTCATTTAAATGATCGTCTCTGGATTGGTTGCGGCAGTAGATTCTTTTGAGGTAGTTTCCAACCATTTTTTTCGCACATTTCGAGAGGGAGGCCATAACTTGATGAATGTTGATTATCAAATGCTCCAACGTTTGGAGATTGTCCATGTGAACACGGTCTTTAGACGTAGCCCCACAAAAAGGTCGCCAAAACGTGAAATTATGCTTTCGTCTAGTTCATAACCTTCGATTGCAGGACAAAAAAGTCGGTTATCACAATCAAATCAAATTGGGGTTATCCACCAAACTTTCACTAATAGGAGCGATATGTTCGGTAGTGCGAAGGCCTACCACATTTGTAAAGCGTCCATTCTGTTCAAATTTCTTTATAATGTAAGTGTCCATGTTAAGCTTTATTTTTATGCGTTCTTCGTTGTTGTTAAACGACCCGTGTGCGTAAATAGCAAACCTTTCACAAAATAAATAACGCTTCAGATGGCATGTATATAACAGCTGACAGCTTTGCCGGCGGTTTTTAAACCACTAAATGGATAACCCTGTATATTCAGATACGTTACAATTTTGTTAAATTGTCCCTCCTTGCAATAACCTTTAAAATGTAAAACTTATTTTATATAATTAGAGAATTTTAACTGAAATTGGTAAATCAGCACTGAAAAATATTCGACCGGATATTTGTTCTCTTATTATTGCTTTTATTTTCATAGTAAACCAGATAATCAATTTTTTATTAAACAATTCTCGCATTATTTTTTATTGAGATTGCATATTCGTTTCACTCTTATTCACTCAGATGAACAGCCTCCCACTTTTTTTAAATTGAAAAACGAAAATTTTTGCCAAATTTCTTCCTTTTCTATTGCCATTTTTACTTAGGAATCAACTCTTTTTCTATTGTTGGATTTTGCCATCACACTCTCAAACATTTCGTATTTCCATTCACACACATATTCGTTGTTGTTGCTTTCAATTACTCAATTCATTTTGTGCTTATCTTTACACACCGAGGTCTACTATGGACGTGAGTGAGTGAGTGTGTGTGTGTGTGTGTGTATGTAACCATTTGTCGGTGAGTACATGTGTGTGCAAATAAAAATGTTGTGATAGTGTGAGCCATTAAACAAGTGTTAGTCACATGTTGGTGAAATCATTTGATAGTATTTTTTACAATTCTGTGTTTTCTGCGGATCATCTGTGTGTTATCTGCATATAATGAGACAGTATTGGGTCTTACTCACACATTTTTATTTGCACACACATGTACTCACCGACAAATGGTTACATACACACACACACACACACACACACTCACTCACTCACGTCCATAGTAGACCTCGGTGTGAGCCATTAAACAAGTGTTAGTCACATGTTGGTGAAATCATTTGATAGTATTTTTTACAATTCTGTGTTTTCTGCGGATCATCTGTGTGTTATCTGCATATAATGAGACAGTATTGGGTCTTACTCACACATTTTTAATAAACTCTTTTGGGAACTTTTTTTTTTATTTTTGTGCGCTGAATAACTTTTTTTGGTGTATTGGAGATTATGAACAAATTTAGTAGCGGTATCCTAAAAGAATGTGTTACAAAGGTATAATAAACGGGTATGAACGTGGTTTGGAAGGTTACACAAAACAACAGGGTTGCGCAAAAGTAATAATCCTTTCGTGCGATTTGTCTGTTCCAGACTTCTTTTTTAGATATTATTTCAAATCTGGCTTTTATGTGGCTACAGACTTTGACAGCTCTAGAACAAAACAAATTGCAAATTTATCTCCCGATGTATTAAGAAAAAGAGCTTGTTCTAAAACGAGCTTAAATGTGCATTGACCCTTTTGAAAGTCAAAAATTTAATGGAAGCTTTGGATAAAATGAATAAAAGAATCGGATAGAGAATTCACTTCTAGAATTCTGTTTCTATAAAGCCTTCAAAACGCCAAACGAATGAATCGTCTATGAACGACACGTATGAATTTTTCGTCATTTATCAAAACTTTTAAAAACAGTGCTTCTATTAAACAAAACAGAACACGGTTCTCTTCCCAATTAGATTGCAATCAAACTATATTATATTTAAGTCATTACGTAGAACAGAAGTACAATGAAGTTGTGATTTGCTACAGTAGATATTACCTAAATACAATTATTTCGAAACTCAAACTAATTCAGCTAAAACTGTCTCACCCGATTATACTCCAGCACATGCAAAAACAATAAAACTTTAACAGTCTCACAACGGAAAACGGAATACTCATCATAATTCGCTTTTCTGACTAAGTTGAAAGGGATCGTCTTTCTTCATTTTTCTCTGGATGCTACTCTGTAATTGGCAAACCACTACTAATAGGTTGTTGTAAGGTGATTAAATTTCGAAGCCTGTAGATTTCATCCCAATATCTTGTTTAAGGAGAGTTAAGAAATACAGGTTGGCGCACCAATTGCACTACAATAAGAAATTCAGATAACATTTTTTTTAATATAACAAATGTATTTCAATTTTTTTTTGATTGTAAGAAAATTTAATTTTATATATGCAAATAATTGGTTATGATGCTAATAGACTGTAAATGGCATCCATGCTCATTCACGCATATGCGACATCTGATCATAAAGTTATTCATTGCGATCTGAAGAGTTGAAGTCGGCTTCCCCTCAATAATTGTTTTAATGGATTGCTTCAATTTAGTCAAATATCTTGGTTCCGTTTAACACACCTCTTGTTTGACGTATCTCCATAAAATTGTCAGGTGACTTCGGTGGAAAGTGGAGTTTTTGGATATTAATTTGTTTGGGAACTTTCGTTGGAGCTCCGCCATAATTGGTCTGGCTATGTGTGTAGTTGCTCCATCTTGATAGGGCCAAATGCTGGTGAAACCGACACTTCTTCGGAGCAGTTCTGGGTGAAAAAACCCCTTCAACATCTTTAAATAACGGTCGCCATTGACAGTTGGCAATAGCACGTTTCGTGTGCCACCCTGTATATTCAGCTGTGTGAAATAGTGCAAAATCAGACGGTCTAAAATAGGTCAAGGCTCTCAGATCTGCTCTGTATTGGAAGTCACGAACACATGACTGGAATCTTTGAAAACGCTTTAAGGCTAGAACTGCTCTTGTCGCGGTGAAACTCCATTTAAAAAAATGGTCGTGGAATTTGAAGTTAATTTCTTCCATCATCAGACAGCACTATGTTTTTTCAAGAGGAAAATTTTCTTATTTGGCAACGCCAACCTCTTTTTTGTTCAACACGGATGTCAACAACATAATTTACATTTTTACGTCGCTATATGTTCGACAATATACTTGTAGACTTAAATATGAAGTTGTTATAAAAAAACGCCAGTTTACAATTCCATTTAAAATATATTATAGAACATATTATGACGTAAAATCATCAGCTGTTCCATTTTCGCTGTTGGAAGTCAACACAAAAAAGGTTGGAAATGCCGCTAAATTTTTTCACTTACAAACAATATTTCGTGGAATTTTTTCTTCGTGAAAAAAAAAAAACGTAGAACTTAGCTTAAGGGAAGATAGGGGTGTTGCTAACGGCGTAAAATATGAAATTTTGATAACTAAATATTAAATTTAAACTAAATAAAATGAATTAGCCGTAAATTCCAATTAAATTTGTTATTCCGTATTTTAGGACGAAAAACATACAAAGTGAAAAATTCTAATAAGTGAAGTGGACTGTCATATTGTAAATCATATTTTTCCGCTGTTAAGATACACAACATTTTTATAACATTAGCATTGTAAAGTTGTATAATACATTTGATACTGAATTATGGAGAAGATATGTTATAACATTGTACTTTAATCAGATCGGCCCTTAAGGCTTAAAATTACAACCCTGAATATATAAATTAAATCAAAATTTCGAAGTCCGCAGATCCACCTGTATGGAAGTTACAAGAACACTAGTTCGATTCTATCCTAGTTTAGCACTTAAATGGAAATGGCGGCCACATTAGTACCATATCATCACCTAAAAGGGTGTTATAGAGGGATTAAATTTCGAAATCCATTATTTAATTTGCGCTGGCGGTACCAGAAGACTTGATCCGAATGAACGTAAATTTTAATATGTCATAACTCTGATCTATTATTTATCGGGGGCCACTGCTTCAATGTGCGACGTACGAAATAGTATGAATAGTATTTTCGCACAGAGCTAATGATAGGGAGCGGTTATACACAACGCAACGGCATGTACGAGTGTACTTCCAAAATATGCTGCGAAATAATCGGAAACAATATTTTCCAATATAAACAATATTATCCACGACGAAAACGGCTCTACGAGAAAAATTATCACCGCATTTTTTTTTGCATTGATTTTCAACACTGAAATCTGTACTTAAGCATGCTACGTCATAATATGTTCCATAATACATTTGTAAAATTATAAAATGTTCTCTTTTGTTATCACAATTTCGTTTCAAAGGCTAAACGATGTATTGTCGAATATATGTATGATGACGAAAAAATGTAACTTATTCCGATTACAATGATAGAAACCGAAAAAATTTTATCGTTGCTACTTAAGAAATTTTCCCTCGCGAAAAAACATAATACTGGCCGAAAAATGTAGCTTCAAATTTAATGACAATTTTTTTTTGTATGGAATTTCATCGCAGAAAATCAACATAACACCAGCCTTTACATGTTAAGTTTTGTTTGTTCCATTTCTCTTCGGATGGTGAAGCGTCTAATCATATTCGCCCATTCTTCTGCATACAATGCATGCAACTATCAGTTTTTAAATAACACATAAATTTCCTAACGGGTCATATTTGAAGTTAATGTAAGCTTGCCGATATAACAATAACAAAAAATCGTAAGCAAAACAAAATGACGAAAATGCAATAAACAAATCATCGGGTACTACGAAATAACTGGTTTTGCGTAAGAGAGAAAGAGCAGCACGCACACACGAAAACAACAACCAAAAACAATCCTCTATGTTGATATCACAGCCAAGTGGCACGTAACTACAGCGCACAGTGGGCGGTGTTGAGCAAATTGTATGTAAATAAATGAGCAAATATGTATGTCAAGTTAAGTCCGCATGAAAATATCATATTTTTCATTTCAGTAATGGTGTTTTCGATTCTGACAGAAAACTGTTGCACTTCCTATGGATGAATCTCGAGCTGAGAACGGTGCCTTGAGACTCAAGCGGGGTTTTCCCTTTTTGCTGTATGTTGTTACTCTTTTTATCGTTTCAAATTTAATGTGATTAAAATGTGCTATACCGACAACACATTCTGTTAGGAAAAAAACTTATCTTCTCAAGGTACTACATAAATTAGCCACAAACTGTATTTAAAATGATTTTTTTATCTGCAAATTTCGATTTGTTTGCAAGAAACAGCTGCTATGGCCATATATGTACGTGGTACAAAGCTGTTTATATAGTGCATTAGCGCTACTTTCTTTTCAATTGCAACATTTTAATGCTCCTTGGTGAGTCTGCAGTTCTTCACGACCGGCTTGGAACTCTGATCCACAGTGCTTTGAACGGTTTGCCAGATCATCTTCAGATAAGCCGTAATAAGCTGAACTAATTCGTTTGTCCAATGAAAGACCGTATATTTTATCACCTTTACACGAACATACCCCATAAAGGCGTTGTAGTAACAAAGGTCCATTCCTTCGCACATCCAAGCAAACCATATTTTGGTAAAAATTTTAGCAAAATATGGGACAATTATTGCTACTGATTTCATTTGCATTGGAGATGTCAGAAGTGGCTTGGTTGTTTTGTTCGCAGTTTTTACAGGCATTACAAATCGTGACGACTGACAAAAATGTGGAAACTGCAGTCTACAAATTAGACACTACAGATTAATGATTAAACTTTGGAAAATTGTCCAGTTTTTGTGGGAGCTTAACAGGTACAAATTCGGCTGGATTTATGTATGTAGGGAGATAGTAGAAGGGGTACAAGTCAATCGGACTATTTTCTTAAATTTTTCTAAGACATCGCAACGCGACGCAAAAAAAAAAGTAGGCCCCATCTCTATATCATTTGGAAATATCTGAAAAAATTTAGGATTTCGGAACAGTAGACAATTTTTACGGTAAATACCAGATCAAACCCCCACATACAATCCCCAATCATGATCTACGAAAAGCAGTTCAAAAGTTTTCCGATTTCGATTTTGAAACAAGGAAACATAAGCGTGGTTAAGGTCCCAAAATATTGGTCCCTAATACATAGATTTGCTCATATAATCTTACCTAAAAAAAGCGTTTAAGCCAAAAACTAATGCGTTAAAGAGATGACACACTAACAGATTGATTAAACATATCGAATTATTCTGATAATTTACTCAATTATTCCTTGCAGCGCTTTCCCAATTTATACACGACAACCCACAGTGCAGTGATAGTGATATGTTAACATTTTAAACGAAACTAGGAGAACTTACTTGTCGGCCGACCAAGTGGTCTGACCAACAATAACTTCACATATAACAGCATCCCCCAACAACAACATTGCCATTGCCGTGGCAAATAAAGTGAAAACAAAGTTGACAACACTAACACTAGCGCACCCTAAGAGACTGATGCACTCACACGGACAATGCGAAAAAACGTGAAAAAACTACCATGCACACACAAACAAGTGACACAGGAATATTATTATGACAATGTGCGTGCCGCCGTGTTTTATGAAGACGAGCAAAACAAAAACCCCAAAGCAAAGTCAAGACAGCAATAAAACAAATGCAATAACAATGCAAGTGCATTGCTTTATAAGATTGAAGAAATTCTGTTTTTTTTTTGTTGCTGTTGCTGTTGCGTGGTGTGTGTGTGTATTAGTACGAAGATGTATATGTATGTGATTCTCCCTGCCGATAATTGAATCGATTCGATTGCGTTACGTAAATAGTTCGTACGCGCTGTGGTAATCAATGATAGCGAATTTATTCTTACAATTAGACTAACTCACCTTTAAGTAGAGGAATTTATCCAGTTTGTCACGAAGACCAGGAGTCTTCAAAATGTAAACACACTCGGCCACTGAATTTTTGCCCTTCGTATTGGCGGCACAAACGCGACACAGGAATTCCAGATTTAAATGACAATCCATGGTGATGTTATTACGATATGATATTCCAGAGGGGGATCGTTAATATCCTTGAATTAGTTATTTTTTGCTTTTTTTTGAAATTTTAATCTGCCAGAATTGACTTGGCGAAATATTCTTTTTTTTCCACTTTGTTTACTAAATAATTTGGGGAAAACTTAGTAGTTTGTTAAAATACAGATTGCACAGCTGCGCTTGACTTGGTTACTGCTTTTTTTCAAACTTCAACACATTCAGTACGATTTTTTGTTATTACGATTTTGGTGATATTTTTTTCAGTTGATTTTGGCTTTGAAACTTTTGGCTTTTTATTGTGTTTTTAACACATTTTTTTTACATTACTATTTTGCGCCGCGTTCTTATGTGATAGTGTTGGCTTCAATGCTGCCGCTGTCGTTGTTTAGTAGTATTTCATTTGATTTTATTAAACAAATGTCTCTTCTCTGTATTTACCTTTATTGCTAAAATTTTTTCTTTCTACTCAGTTTGCATTCGCCACAACCGTTGTATGAATGTGTTTGAGAGAGTTTTAATTTGTATTTTCTTCTTGTTCATTCACTTTGGCTTATTGGCCGCTCTCTTATAAACACATTTTTTAACACCCACTCTCGGTCACTATGTTTCTCTTGCAAAGAGTTGTTAGTGTAGTTTATCCATTGCACTTTTATTGAAGGGGTTGCCACATTAACAGGTTTCTCTCTATAGGAATAATTGATGGAAATGTGTAAATATTGTGTTGTATTATACTGTACATACGTTCGTATTGGAGTAATCAAAAACGGAAATCGATCAATCTGTTTTTAGGTCACTCCCAACCGACCAATGGAATTTAGAAAATTATCATTTTCTCCTTTGAAAATAAATGCCAAAATCGTCCTACAATTAAATTCCTGATGCTTTCCAGCAACAAATTTAGACAATATTGATATTTGTTGACACCATCTTGTAAGCAACAGATCTTATATTCCATTGTATTTCTTACTGAGCTAATACAAATGGACCGTTAAAGCAAATTAGCAAACGAAAGGGAAACTTCTAATGGATGCAGTAATTTATGGAATATGTATGTTCAACTGCCACTTTGAATATTCCACAACACTTTTCTTTTTACTCAAGCTATAAGGGAGAAATTCAAATTATTTGACCAATTTTAAACAGAAAACGTACAAATATTTAAGTTGTTCCAATACGTATGTAAGCTTTATGGATTACATGGCGACTTTCCAAAGAAAATTAAATAAAGTAAACAAAGTTTGTGGGACATAAAAGATAGAAAAAACAAGACCACAAAATTTGGGACTTTCTCCGTTCCATTCCTTAGATTAAAACGAAGCTCTGAACGCCTCCCGATGTTTTGTTTCCACACTAACCAGTATAAACAATTTTGCACACCAAAAACTGCACATTTTTCAGAAATCTACTGCCCGTATCTTCAATTTGTACTCAATTTTCGAAATAAAATTTGGCTTTTTAAAATTTTCTTATACCAAGCAGGGTATGTATATTATTCATACAAAACATGTACTGCGATCTGAAAACTGAAGTGTTAAATTTAAATAGTTAAAAACACCTTTCTCTCTACAAGTATTTTAAACTATGTATATGTTAAGTTGTCAGAGTTGTTTAACATTTTTCATTTTGCGAAAAATCTTGGGTAACTTTGAACAAGACCGGCTTCTTCCAGATGTTTAAATTACCTTCTTCGTTGAATGGATCAAGTAGTCCGATTTTTAGTGTTCGTGACAAATCATTTGTTTACTGTTCTATTATGTTCGCAATAAACAGAGGAAAGCTCAATGAAAACGCTTCAGGGAGACTTCAAATTTGCCATTTTAAACACGCCTTCGATTAGCCTGGCGATTAAAAAACAATAACTCGACGTAAGACGAATCTGTTTTATGATCAACCTTATAACGGATTACCTCTAAGCATGTATAGACGTAATTACATATGGTGGCGTGAAGGCAATCATCCTAGCGGAAGATAATTTTATTTTTGTAATCACAGGCATACCAACAACGCGGGATGGGTGTAAAAGGCTCAAAAAATTGATTGTCCTAGTGACGTGAAATAATTGTCCGATTTTCAAAGGCTGCAATTTATTTGGAATGGAAACAAAAAGTTGTCTCCGAATAATGTTTGTTTGGACTAATATTTTTTTTTTTTTTTTGACTGCCACCAGAATTAATACACCTTTCCAATTTTAATAGAAAAAAAACACATTTCAGATTTACTATTTTTCCAGAAATTAATAACTTTGAAGCTAACTGAGTAATTACAAATGTTACTATGCTGGTAATTTTCAAGAGAATTTGGTTTTGAAAGACAGCCGATTTGTTCGTGTCCAATAACTGATGGAAAAATTTCGGTTTTTGAACATTTCATTTTTATAATCGTTAAATCCAAAAATTCTAAACATCAGGACAAGTGGCAACTCTAGAATCATACAAACAACAAAACGAATCTCTTTTTTTTTTGGCTACCAAATGATGTCTAACGGTACGAGTTCGAAAGAGATCACTTTGCTCCCCACATTTTCTGTTATTATCACTCTCTTCTTCAATACCACACATTTCACACTGTTTTTAATTTTCGATTCTTATTATGCGCTTGTTCGTTTTCATAGCAACGACGACGACTACGATTGCCGTTCATCGCTTCATATGTTTTGCTCACATTTATCGTCAGTTGTTCACTCACGTTTTTTTCTGTGTAACTTGGTTTTTTTACTTCGTGTGTGAATATGTGTGTATGAGAGAGAGCATTTTTCAGACACCTTATGTGTGCCTGCTGTTAGGCCGTCGTAATTGTTGGTGTTTCAAGTCGGTTTATTTTTGCACTTTGCCGTTTATTTCCTTGTCCCGATGACTGTGTACCCTGATTGTTTGCATGAGTGTTGTTTTGTCATTTGCTTTCTTCGTAGTTGAGGGATTTTTGTTTTGTTGTGTCTCCCATCTTCTTCGTTGATATCGTATTGAAATTGCCGTTGTTCATTCCTCTTGAATAGTGAGATTCGATATTTGTACGAAAGTTTGTTCGTGTGTGCAGGCAGTTACTTTGTGTGAGTGTTCATGCGCGCGTATATGTAAGTGTGTGTGTATGTAGCATATGAGAATGTGTTTGTACGTAAGTTTGCCTGTGAATGTGCTCTTTAGTGGGCTTATTTTGTGATGAATTCTTTTTTAGGCAAATTGCGTTCCTCTAATACTTGTTCTATTTTTCTAGCTTTCGCCCAGTGAAGTTTTCTTTTCTAAGAATCTGTAGGCCCCGAACACACACGCACGCACACCTATACATTATGTTAGAACGATGACTAGATAAACGAATGACACCACTAGATGGCGCTGGCCATCATGACAAATTGAACTGTACTAAAAATTACCAGTCCATATCCAGTAAAGGACACAAAATTCAAATTTCGATTTCTTACACTGCGTATACGCGCGAGATCCTAAAAAACTTTCCACTTCCCCGCGAAATTCTTTTGAAAATCTTCCTTTGTTGCTTCTCTAAACTCATATGAGTTTTCTATTCTTCTTCTTTTCACTTTCCGTTCGAAAAATATCAAGCACTAAACACACACTTGCACTGCCGAGAGATCAAATGAAAACTGTGGCCGTTTGTTAGCAAAGCAGGCGAGCATAGTCAATCCGTTTCACCGCTGCTGCTGCCGCCGTCATCGTCGGCGTTGTTCCCACTAACACCAACGCAGGAACTTGTGCCAGTGAATGTTTCTCTGAGCCCCATAAGTGTATGCGTGAGTTGGTGTGTGCGTGTGATTGGTTTTATAATCATGTTCTCTGCTGGGTTTGCAAGCGTATTTGCGTGTGGGTTTGTATGAAGAGTAGCCAGCATGAATACATGTGTGTAAGAAAATCGGCAAAGAAAAAACCCAGCAACAACAACAACATTACATGTAAATGTATTTCGCATTCAGCCAGTGGCGTTGTTTTTGTACTCCGCTGATTTTAAGTTGTTGCTTGCTGTCCGATTCCTCGCTATGATTGTGTGCGTGCAAAATGTGTTTGTGCATGAGATGACGATGACGATGTCAACGGTTGATAATACAACTTAGCACAAATTCAAACTTTGCATTACGCCAGACTTCAGGTTTGCACGAATTCTTGCAAATATGATGAGGTTTCTTCTTTTCCTGTCCGTGAAATTTCCCCCACTTTTTATTCTTGCCTCACTAACACTTCAACAAGCCCATATACAGTTCCGGTTTTTCCTATTCAAATACCCCTTCCAACTCATCAGGGATTTTTTCTTCTGTTCGTTTGAGCATAATTTCCATTCTCCCTGGTGCATATGAATAGTACGTGAACGTATGTATGGATGTATGTATGTATGTGTATGAGTATGGGTTAGTTTGTATGTTATTCTTCCTTGCTTCAATTTTCGGCTGTCTCTTTATTGAAGGTATGATCAGTTCGGTAATATTCGGTAGTTTGGATCGCTGCACTGAGAAATATGTATATGTATTAGTGGTGTTTTATTTGCAATTAAGCTATCATCGCTAGTTTGGTAGCAACTAGAATAACTGCCAGTGATAATTTCATCTTTCGAAAAGATGACAAGCTGTTTTTGAAAAATTAGGGAAATATTGTTAAAAAAAAGGGTTTGTACTCGTATAATCCAAATATAAATTTAAAACTCATGAAAATAATCGGGAATTGTTCTGTCCAGCCAAAATTTGCCATTGTCGACAGTTCTTCCTGAAAACGATAGATCTTACAAAGCTTTTAAGCGATTGAGGACATACATACATATATACTTATGTATTTGGCATCGGAATCGCCTCATGTTTATAAATATTGACAATAGTTTCAGAACGTGTTGCCGATCGATTTTTAAACTTGCTCCATAGAAAAAAAAAACAGAATACAAGCGGTTTTTTAATTGAATAACAAAAAACCAGCTTTTCCGAAAAAGTGATCTCTCGACTAGCCCCAAAAATCCCTTTAATAAAAAAATTAAATATTTGTCAATTAATAGAAAGCATTGTCAATTGCGATAGTAGCAATTTATACTGAGACAAAAAAAAAAATTCTGGAACAATAATTTTGGATAAATGAATGCATTTTTTGAAGCTTTCCCTTGCTCACCTTTGCGTTTCGCTTGTTTGTCTGCATTTTTCTTCTTCTTGCTCGTTTCATTCACGGCGATTGATAATTTGTGGTCACAAAAATATTCGGGATGAGCAACATTAACTATTAAGGCAGAAAATGCGGCGGGAATTATACTTTTGTGAAATGGTTAACATCCTGCACAAATAAAATGCCAATAAAAAAAGGGAGGCTTCCAAGGCACTTCTTCACATGACAATTTGTGATATTTGTTGACAGAAATTCAGAAATTCATCCACAATATCAGCCTTGTAAGATGGTGCAATACCGTGGTGCAAAATCTGTGAGGTTTCTTCCCACAAATTGCGATTTTCTCAGTGAATTTGCTTTCTCAAATGCGCCATAACACCCAGACAATAATATTTATTGATCGTTTGACCTTCTGACAAGAATTCCGAATGCACAGTACCGCGATAATTAAAGAAAACAATAAGCAATACATTGACTTCAACTTTGACTTAGATTTTTCGGTTCCAGCTCATTTGTAGGGCGTCATTCAGAAGCTTGTTAACTAGTTTGCCCATCAAATTAGTAGACTCTTGTCTCATCATCTTTCTTCGATTAAGTTTTTGAAGAAAATTCAGATGTTTCGAAACTAATCGAGCGGCAACGTGCCTCACACCCAAACGATCTTTTAAAATGGTCGGATATCTCTCTCAAATGTAAGTGGCACTCACCAGTTCTCTCACTTGATCAATGTTATATTCAGTACTCCACCACATTTCAAACGTTTTTGAGTACACTGTACCACTCGTAACTATGTGTTTTTGTCAAAGTCGATTCTCCACATGTTTTCTGTAATATTTTCAGGGATTCGGCATACAAAGTTCCACTTTTAAAACAATTTCATTGTTCAATATTTTTATCCATCGTAAAAATAGCAAGAAACACTTGGGATGAATTGACAACATCGAGCACTATAATCAAATGAAATGACAGATCACACTCAAGCTGCAAATCAGTGTTGACGACAATTGTGCCAACGTAGCGGTTCAAAGAATTTGGACAATTCTCTAATCGTACTTTTTAAATAATCGATTTCAGACTCAATTTGTCAACTTCTTCCAAACCGCTTCCCATATGGAAAATTAACATTAAAGATATTCAAACTTATACTTTTCCCTTATTGCCAGGAAAAAAGGATTGGAATATACCATTATTATAATCATTTACTATCACTTTCCTGTAAAATAATTTTGAGTTACTTTGAGATTTATTTTTAAGTGACTTGAAGTTTTCTCACATGATAAACAAAAACAATAAAATAGCTTATTTATAACTTAACCATATTCGCATCTACATACTTACTTAAGGTCCCTCTTTGAAATATTTTAATAAATTTGTAATCGAACTTAGAAGTTTTGACTACAAACATCGTTTTTTTTTGTAAAATATCGGTATCGGTAATCTTTAGTATCGAGTGCACGGAGATACAGACAACATCGAATATTTGTTATTGTCAATATTAAAAATTTTGTCGTTCCTGTCTAGGCCTCAAATGAATTTCTTGATAATGGTAACTATTTGCAACAGGAATTTTGACATTTGATGCACTTCACATCAAAGTTTGATTGAGCAAAACCAGTAAAACCACAAGAAGGAAATTAAAAATCGAAATGTGTATTAATGAATATCGTCTCTTATCTGTTTTTTGTTTACATCCTCTCCTTCTATGTTGCCCTACGTTGTCATTTTTCTGCGCGTAGATAAAGAAACTGATCAAAAGGAATTCCGTTTGAGGTCGATACCACACTATAAACAGAGTTGTTTATTGTGGAGGAAATGGATCCACGAATTGGGAGTTAATCTCTGAGAGGGTAGTGATTCGCCGGCTTCTCTTTTCTTGCGGCTATTATCGAGGTATCAGCTCTATCGGTTGTCATAATTTTAGAATATCCATCGATTTTAGACTTCTTTTTATAGTAAAAATAGGTGTGATAATGAGTTAAGTTAGAGTCTTCACATTCTTTGCGGAAACCGATGAGGATCGAGTTCAAATCGGTTTTTTTATACGATCTTATCGAAACCATGGATCTCATGGAAACCGAAAAACAAGTTTTTCCGAAAGAACAGTCATACTTTGAATTTCCCAATTCAAGACTACACATCTGAATTTTGTCAGATAATTAGAAGATAGCTTTTGTTAAAATTTTCAAAATCTGAGGGACATTGATGTAGCTTCACAAATTCGAATAAAATTTAACCCAAATGTCACTTTCATTTTTTAAATATAATATTTTTGTTGCGCGGCTCATTCCGTTTCCAAATAATACTCCTTTCCTAAAAATAATTTTTTTTATTTTTGGACCAACATTTTAATTTTTCTTTTAGAAACTTTATTGAAAAATTGTGAAATTACGCCAAAATGGTGGGGGCAATTAATGTTCCAAGCGATGTACGAGTAAGGTGAAGCAACATTTCTATAATTTTATTTTCCTCTTTCTTTTGTATTTTTTGGCGCCGATAATAAAACATTAAAAATTGAAAAAAAGCATAAACGAATTGAGCCAACGGTTCTTGACGAACCCCATACATTTGAAGACGTAGAAATAATTGTATAGTAATTAAAATAATTTTTCGATATTGTTCGGTGCCGGCTGTTAATAAATTCTGGAAAATTGCAAACGTTTCCATCTTAATTATTTATTTAATCTCCTTATTGTATTACTCTGTTTCAAGATCATGTTCTTCCATCATATCTATTATAATTTAATAAAATTGTATTATTAGGGATGGATAAATTATTATTTTTCTCAGCTGCAGGCAGAACAATGATGAACATGATCATGACTTGTGTACCATAATCTCAAGTACAGGGTGGCGCACCAACTGCATTACAATAAGAAATTTAAATAACTTATTTTTTAATCAATGTATTTCATACCTTTTTCATTGTATAGAAAATTCAGTTTTATTTTATATAACTAACTGGTTTTGGAGATATTTGACCCTAAATGAGCCCCGTGCTCATTCACGCATATTGGACACTTGATCAAAAAATTATTCATTGCGGCCTGAAGTGTTGTAGTCATTTTTTTTAATGGACTGCTTCAAATCAGTCAAATTCCTTGGTGTCGTTTTGTACGCCTCTTGCTTGACATAACCCTATAAAAAAACGGTAAGTGGAACTTCTGAATATTAATTTGTTTGCGAATTTTCGTATGTGTACAGTTGCTCCATCTTGCTGGAATCAAATGCTGTTGAAACGGCTACATCTTCGGCGCAGTTCAGGGCAATAAAACTCCTTCAATATTTTTAAAGAACGGTCCCTATTGACACTTAATAGTAGCACGATTCATACGCCACCCTGTAGTTTGCATTGATGAGGAGAACTGATGCTTTCTGCAACGAACTGTATACTCTGTCCACAGACAGAAACTAATAGTAGTTAAGCACATTCTTAATACTAGGTTAATTTTGGCACGGTTCTGAACCACAATAATAAATATAATATTTAAATGGGAAAATTTCCGAACATTTTGTAGCGGACCTCATTGCCTCGGACACCTTTTCGGCTGAGCTTAAGGAAAGATAGTTTCGGACAATGTTAAAAGAAATGTCAAAATAGTATCGAAAATAAGGAGAGCGGCAAGAGAGCAGTTTTTTATACCGTCTCACATTTCGTCAAAAACGATCCAAATTAGGAACACATTAATAAACTGTGTAATTAAAATCTAAGTCCATTTTGGATCTAATGTTCACTGGAAATTGATCTACATACGTATAATATACACATATGGTGGAAAAAATAAGTACACCTGTTTTTTTTGCTTTATGTTTAATTTTAGTTGCTTTAACGGAAAGTAAACATGGCAATCCTTTTTTATTGAAATAACTTTAATATGGTAATGCCTTTAAAAGTAAAAAACAAAACTGGGGCTTCCTCGTTGTTTTCATTGTGAGCTAGTTTTGTTCAGGTGTGATTTCAGTATTTGGTCAAAATAATAAATACATTGCTCAATTCTTTAGTATTGTCGCAGTCCGCTGTAGTCTTTTTGGAAAGGCTAGTTATTTTACTGTTGTTTATATTTATTTATAACTGTTGTTCATCTTTATTTATATTATAAAGTCATTATTCTCCATAGGAGAGAAAAATTGTTTCAAGTCTAAGAGAAAGTGGTAAAATTTTTGGTTTTTTTGCAGCAGAAACTATGATTCGGTCGCTATTTTTTTTGTACAAAAAGTTTTAAAGCCTAAAAAGCCAGTCGAAACTCGCGGAAGACCCAAAAAACTTAAAAAACAGATATCCGTATTGTAACACTTGCGAAGAAGGACCCGTTTGTGTCTTCAAGAACGATTTCAGCAGAAATTGGAAATGAAATTTCATCGCGAACTGCTCGTGGTAGACTACAAGAAGCACATTTACTAGGACGGATAGCCAGAAGAGTTCTTTTGCTTAGACAACAAAAATTTAAACGCTAGATTGGCGTTTGCAAGAAGTCATTCCAATTGGTCCGGAGGAGACGGTGAAAAAAATAGCGAAACATTTTGTGGAGCTATGAAACAAGAATTAATGTTTCACTTGGAAACGGCTGTGTCCGGAATGTTCGACGCCCTAAGGGTAAGGAATTCCATGTTCGCTTTACAAAGAAGACGTTCAAGCACGGAGGCGGCAATATTATGGTCTGGGGTTGTTTCGCGTGGTATGGTGTCGGTCCGATACATCGAACTATGGCCGGATTCCACTACAAAGCTATCTTGGAAAATACGATGTTGAACTATGCTGTGGAAAGTATGCCTTTTAGATGGATATTCCAACAGGATAACGATCCGAAGCATACTTCTGAGTTGGTAAAGGATTGGATCATAATGTTGCCCTTCTTGACTGGCCAAGTCAATTTCCGGACTTAAATCCAATCGGAAATCTTTGGGGAGAGCTGAAACAAAGACTTAGGAAGAAGGTTCTTGAAAATAAGGGTCAGTTATGGAACTTTGTTCAAAAAACTTGGTATGAAATACCAGTAGAAACCTGCAGGAAGCTTATTGCCAGCATGCTAAAAAGAGTCAACAAAATAATTGAAAATAAAGATGGATATACCGGCTTTTAGCAAAACTCAGCCAATTTAGCAGAAAAACTTGATTTGTTTACTTTTTTTGCTTATTTTTACTAAATGTACTTATTATTTTGTTCAATGTTTTTTAATTAATTTCTTACTTTTTGAAAAATATTGAATTTAATATTTGTTTTTTGTTATTATTTTAGTATTTATTTTATTTTTAATGTTATAACAAAAGAAATTAGTATTTGTTGTTGCCTTTAATTTAAATAAATTTTCGTCTACGAGCCTTTAAGAAAAAAATATAGGGTGTACTTACTATTTTGATCATATCTGTATATTAATATACGAAAGCTTTATCTGGTTATCTGGCTATTTGGTTTCGAAAGTGATTATAGGTTGTATTTGGTAAACCAAGATATAATTGTGGTAACATTAAAGGTAATATTTAAAGATTTTGTTAGTGTTATGTTAAGCAAAAAAACAGAAAAATATTATTTTAACTTAAGAAAAGCAATTAGAGAAATTAATTACTATTTCAAGCAATAGATAAATAAACAAAGTTTAATTTAACAACATAATTAACTTGTAAAAGACTTTTAGTTATGAATGGATAAGGTTTAAGTACTGATCGGTTTAAAAATTTCCAAATTTCATTTAGTATTTTAGTCACAGTTGAGAATTGATATCAATAAAGTTATCTAACCAGATGAGACCACCCGCAATTTCGGTTTTATTTGACTAAAACACCATTCGAGAATAGAATGGAAAAATTCCTTATCCCAGAGCTGTTTTCCCTTTGATGTTTTCTCGGAAATCCCAGCAGGTATTATAAAATGATTTAATGATGGTATTGAGGACTTAAGATGGAGCTCTTTATTTCTTTGTGAATCGTTTTTTGGCTTAGATCAAAAGTTTACGCTTCCAGTCTCAAATTGTTACCGTTTAATAATGATTTATCCATTTAGTGGTTTCAAACCCGCTATTCAAAACAAATATTTTCACAAATTGGCTGAGGCATGTTGATAAAAATAGTTTCAAAACTACAAATTTGTAAAATGATGCTCAACGAATGGTCAAAAGAAAAGGCGTGACCGATTGCAAAATTAAGATTACGATATGGAAACGTGGTAATGTTCAACTTTGTTTTATCGAAAAAGGTTAATTGACGCTTTTCAAAATGGTCCGTGTACTCAAATGAAAATTATTTTTTTTTCTAACTCTCTCATAATAAAGTTCATTTTAATTATGAATAAAATAGAATAACATGATCTTGAGCCAGAATAATGTAATGAGAAAGAATATAATTTCAATATTTAACAAATTACTTAATTTAGCCTTCAAAATTAATAGTTTTTAAAACCATATATACTTTATATATAAATCTTTAAAAAGAAAAAAAGCTTTAAATGTAATCGGATCTAATTGGACGTATTTGAAATTTCTGTGTCTCACTATTGCTATAAAAGATTCGACTGGATCAGAAGTCAGATCTATTAAAAGTGGTTATATCCAAAAACTGGTTATATCATAATGGATCAGAACTAATCAAGCTTTATTTAATTAGGTTTCGTTTAGGTCCGAATTTTGCTTCAAATAATACATAATGGGGTAATTTATGGGCAAAAAAAAAATTAATGAACTATTCGAAAATAGCTGAAGGTGTGAGCATAAATAAGAATAGAACTCGAGATAAGTATTCGATTGACGTATAATTTCGCACGTTTTTTAATTTTGTTTCTATTTAAAGTAAGAACAACTGACCTTTTCTGTATTGTTAATTTCAATAGAACCAACAAATTTTGATCCAGTCAAATATATCAGATCTCGTCAGATATTTGTCTAGATATGATATGAGTTTTAATAGCATCTAACAAGACCTAGTTCTATACTCGTATCTCAGTTTTTTTTTTTGTTTTTTTGAAAAAGGACAAAGATAATAGATTTGATTTTATGATATTTATTTTGATATGTGAAAAATGAAACACCCAGAAGAAAGCTTTTAAAGTTTCAAGTATTTTTTAAAAAAATACGTATCCCGAATGTCTAAGTCGACTAAGCGATGTCCGTCCGTCCGTCTATCTGACTGGGTAGTTGGTAAAGACGATAACTGTCGTCGATCTTTATTGAAATTCTTCAAACTTTGCAGAACCTAATAGTTCCCCTCATCGTAGCCGGGGACTGCTAATGGGCCTTATCAGTCCACCTCTTTTATTATCTTCCATAAAAATTTACCTATTTTCCAAAATGTAATTTCCTCTCTGTAACTTCTTATTCATAGTACGCAGCTTATATGACAGATTTAGAAATATCGATCGATTTGGCCCCTCTCTTCCGGTACATCCCCTACAAATGACCGATTTTACCAAATATTCTTAGGTTTAAATTTGTATGTAGTTCCATTAAATTTCATCGGTACACATTCTGCGTTTGCCAAAGTTGGATCTCAGAATGAAAATAGACTACAATGCTGCGTTCATTCTGGTGCTCCCCCCAATATAATGGTTATGGTAGTCTATATTTCTATCGATCACATTGTCTATTACATTATCATTATTGTCCACATTGTCCATTACATTCATCTATTACATTAAATCGATCAAATAATCACACCCCTTCTGGTACCTACCATACAAACGATCGACTTAAGCCGATCCTGCAATTGATTGTGCCCAATTGGAACAAATTTGATATATGTCATGAATTTGCTGATCTGATCTATGTTGTCATAGCCATTCTGGTATATCCTAACAAATTTATCGATTTTTTGAAATTTGATCTTCTGCTGCAATTTATTATTCGTAGTCTGTTGTTTAATAAGATTGGGCAAATGTGAAAAACCGTCGGAATGGCAGCGCCCTCTTCGGTATCTCCCATACAAACCATCTAATTTAGCTTCTATATCCCTAGATTCTTATTGTTCACTTTTATTGCATTGTATTTAGCATGAATAAGCTCGCATTTAGTACTGCGAATGAAAATAGATTGCACTGCCACTGTCACGCCCCTTAAGATATCACAAAGGCAAAATGGCCGATGTAGCAAAGATCGGCGTTCCTTCTACATGTCCCAAACGGAGAAACTTCTGAAACTTACAGTTTTGCTTGGTTTTATTGTAGTTTAATTCCAAATATTTTTTATAGCAATATTGAAAAATGGAGGAATATGTAAGTCGACTCGCCCTATAGAAATTTCTATACTGGTTTAACATCGAATAAACGTCACAACATTTCCCCATTAAATGGCTAAAACGTAAACAAGACTGAATTTGGACATAGAATAATGAAAAAAGATGGCCCGTAGCAGATGGTTCAGCGCCGGTCTAGTTGGAAAAATGGGACGCTTCAGGTATAATGGAAAAAGAGTTAAAAAATTAACATTTTTAAGATGAAAAAAATGTAATTCGAACTTTTCTAAACCAAACCTTGGAAATTTAGTTTGAACGTCCAAGTTCAATGTATATGCAGGCTGATCCTACAAAAGATGCCCAAACACTGGAAATGTGATTACCAAAGTTTTAGATCAATTTAATAACTAGTGCCTCATTGATTCATTTTTTGGATAATTCATATATACTACGAGGGCGGTGTCAAAACTAAAAGACCTAACAAAGAAGACACAAAAAAGTTAAAAATTGTTGTTTTATGTTTCAACGTAATCTCATTTTAGCTCGGTACACCTTTTTCCAGCGATATTCAATAGCTTCTATATCCTGTTTATAGTAAAAACTGTCAGACTCCACCTGTTCACTGTTTGACAATCTTTTACCACCGAGCCATTTTTTCGAGTTCGAAATTAGAAAATAGTCCGAGGGAGTTAAAATTGGCGAATAAGGTGCATGATGAAGCAATTAAGTCATTAATTTTGGCAATCGAAATAATGGATGTGTGAACTAGAGCATTGTCTTGATGTAACAACACTTTCTTTTCCGCCAAATGCGGCTTTTATTCCATAATTTCACCTAAATGCTGCAATAAATCAGCATAATATTCGCCGTTGAAGGTTTTTTCCTTTCTGAAGATAATCAATAAAAATAGCCCATCTTGAGCACAGCTTTCTCATCTCCAAATCTTCGGTCAATATGCGATGTAAATCACTTTCTGAAATGCCCACCATTTCAGCTGGCTCACGTACCTTCAGCTAACGATCATCCAATACTATTGTTGAACATAGTTAGTTCTTCCCATGAATTGAAAAATGAATTTTATAAAGTAAATTATGAACTATAAATTATGAATTTAAATGAATTTTCGGAAAATTAGATTGAATTGCATTTAATTAAATTGTATTGCCTCAAATTAAATATGCATTATATCAATTTACCCGAATTAAGTTGAACTACATTGAATTGCTTGTATCAAACAATTTGTAAATATTGTAAATTGTAAAAATTAAGTATTTATTGTGTAAAGGCCCCTTCAAACAATCATGTAACTATAAAAACCCCTATTTTTGTAACGCCCATATGGCAACCCAGCTGGGCACGGAGTTCTCTTGGTTGAAATCAGCGATATACCCGCTCTCTTTTTCCGCCAGCCACCAACCGGACTACTTCGCCAGCCACCCTCAATATACAAATAAAATACAAATTATGTAAGTTAACCGAATATCCCGTTTTCTTTTCATCTCCTCCAGTACGAAAACAGGGGGGTTTACTTAAGTTCTTCTCTCGAGGAACCTAAATTCCAAATTAAATCTTCAGACCAAATCAGAGAGATTTGCCCCTAGCAATTGCGGTTTACAACCATTTTGCGTGTTTTCTTAACCGTGTCTGGGGTGGACACCTCAATTGGTCGGCCACTACGGTGTTCACCTTGGTAGCTTATACGGCCATGTTTAAGCTCTGCTGGCCAATATTTCACAGTCTTAAACGAAGGAGCAGATTCCCCCAGAGTAGAATATAGCTCGGCTTTACTATTGGTTAGACTGAGCTGAGACCTTTCAAATGGAAATATTGAAGTACATAACGGTGTCCAATTTTTTCCATGTTTACAAATTCACTGAGATCGTTTAGTTTTGATGGCTCAAATAAAAATACTAAACAACAGGGTGCCTTAAAACTTAAAACATATGTTTTATAAGGTTGCCACTTTTCACCAAAATAATTTTTGTTCAAACTACTGGCACCATTTTTATGTCAGGTCGGCTAGTTTTGGGATCGAACTTGTAAATTTACCGCAGCTAGTTTATATATAAGAAAGATGGCACCAGTACTTATTATTTTTATTATATTATTATTGTTATTATTATATTATTTGTAATAAATTTTTAATACTTTTGTTTTTTCCCAATTTAAAACCATAAGTCGATTTTTATATCTACCAACACACTGGTTTTGTCAGTATATACTATATTCCTGATCGTCGCAAAAATCTGTGTCGATCCAAACATGGCTGCCTATTTGTTCGCGTGTATTTTGAAAGCACGATAGGGTTACGCCGGTTAACGTAAGGTACTTAAACGAGGTTGTCTAACAATTTCAGGCAGGCGAACTATGAAATTAGGAAAATTCGGCCGGCTGGGAAAAAATATTTTCATACAAGGATGGGTGTTTTTCAAACTTTTTTCAACAATTTTACCATTTATTTGTCAATTAGAAATCGTCCTTATTGAGGGCGCTGATATAAAAACCACCCATTTTATTGGAAATATGTTATAAATCGATACATACTCGTAATGTATTATAAGTAGTCATTCTTGGAACATTCACATATCTGGCGGTGGGTCTATACAACTTCCTCTATATGATATAGACCAAAGGTGGACAAAATGCGTTTATTTGTACAAAAAATGCACGCTGCACTTCCGTGTACAGCTTCATGGCGGCTAAATTTCCAGGAAACGGCGCAGCGAACAACATATCCCCCCGCCACCCCGCGCCGCTCGTTACCGAGAAATTGAAGAATTAAATCGCCAACACTCATATGGCCCACCCTGTATATTTATATAAGCACATATTTATTAAGCACATTAGAACTGGAGATAAAGAGAAGAGTAGAGCTTTCTAACAGATATTACTATGGGCTAAGCAATCGATTCAACGATGAACCTCTCTCTTGACAGACAAAACTCCGACTGTACCAGATCTTCTCAAGCATCGAAAAGGAAGCAGCGAAAATAAGTCTGGTGGTAAACGAACAAAGTTATTGGTTTCAACGAACAAAGAGTTTGGAACGCTATGTGAACGTTGAAAACTATAATTTTGAAGTGGTGGAAGAATTCATCCACCTCGGTTGTGCTGTAAACAAAACGAATCATGTCAGCATGGTGATAAAGAGGAGAGTATTCTTAACAGATTTTACTACGGACTAAGCGAGCGATTTGATGATAAAGACCTCTCTCGACAAACAAAACTCCGACTGTACTAGACGTTGGTTCTACCTGTTGTGTTATAAGGCGCAGAATTTTCGGTTATGACGCAAGCGGATGAATCAGTATTGGCAGTTGTCGAGAGGAAAATACTCCGGAAAATATATGGACCCATAACAGTTAACGGAGAGTATCGGCGTCGCATAAACAATGAGCTGTATGAGCTGTATACCGGCATTGGTCAAACCCATTAATATACAGCGTTTGCGTTGACTGGGTCATGTTGTGCGGATGGACCCAAATGCTGGAACTCGATGGACGGCGCAGAAGAGGGCGACCAAAACTCCGTTGGAAAGACCAGGCTTTTGAAATACTATCGAAGCTTGCTGTGACGAATTGGAGGAGAAGCGCAGAAGATCGAAGCGTTTGGAATTATTTATTACGGATGGCGTATAATAGATAGATATGTCTATTTCAGTCGCCACCTAAGAAGAAGGAGAATATTAGAACTGAATTTAGCTTTCGAATAATGGATATATCCAGTTGTTTTCAAGCCATTGTACAATTTATTTATTCATTAAAATTTGTATTTTATGATACTGTACAGATACTAGTCATGACATCCCAACTCATGTTTTTAAAGGACCGTTCTAACTATGGACGTGATTATAAAAAAATCGAACAAATATACTTGTAAACGGTCAATGTCCGTATATTATGCGAGAGAAGAAAGCGTTCACGGTGCGCACTTTTATCTGGTGATAAGTCAATATGTAATCCGAGGTTATGGTTCGCTAGTGGTACAATTGGATCAAATGGTTCAGTAGAAAAAAGCTTTATTTAGCAACGACTACAATTATCTTTTGAAAACTATTATTTTTTCGAATGTTTCTAATCATCATGTATTCATTAATTGTAAACAATATGGGATGGCACGGGGTGGCGTATTAATTATGCTACAATAAGAAATTCAAATAACTTTTTTTTAATTAATGTATTTCATTTATTCTTTTTTTTATTATATAGAAAATTCAATTTTATTTTCTATAACTAATCGGTTTTATAAATGATAGACCGTAAATACAAAGAAATACATTTTTCATTCGAAAAACAAGATGTGTAAGTCGATATATTACACACATTTTCCGTACGCCACGTCGAAGCTTATTTGCTCCTGCCTACTTTTTTAAATCTGATTTCTAGATAACCGATTAAATATATTTGTTTATATCATTTGCCCTGTTTTTTGTTCAAAATCACAATCCTAATTAGTTCTAGTTATTGAAAATGTATCATATATACCAAATGTAATCTGAACACAATAACAATTCCAAACACTTTCGAATAGAAATCTCTACCAAATGTGTAAAATTTAGCATTTCTGTTCTTTTTTTTGACATTTATTCCAATGAAATATGTACAAATCATGTTTCTATATTAGCACAAAATCTCTTCAAATGCTAAGATTTTATAATGTTCTGCCCATTAGAAAAGTTTTTTTGATATAGAAAATAAATCTGAAAATGATGTGAATCTAGCATTCCATAGATAGCATTTTTGAATAGAACATCTGTACGCCATCGAACATCTGTATCAGAAATGGTGTAAGAAACCTGGTGTTGAAAATCTATATTTAAGGTAGAATACTAGAAGTAATTAAAACTTGGAACACAAATTAATTATGGAATAGTAAAAAGGTGAAAAATGTTCATATAGTGTGGTCTGCACTCATCTATTCTAGAGGATAAGAACTGTCATTTTCCTTTAAACGAACGAGTTGTATATTGAATAGAGCTGATCACTTATATGTGTCGAGTGTTAATACTTAAAAACTTATAGGTTTTCTGATGTAGTTTCAGCATTTCTTGCAATTGGACCATGGATGTCTTTTAAAAGTATGCGAATGATGAGCGGTGATTGTGGTGATCCCTGAGGATGATATTAGCTGCAAGATATCACAAAGTTGATGTAACACTTGGACGAAACATAGCTCATCCTTGTAACCATGTTCCAATGTACTCCCAATTTTAACGTGGCATATCCAAAATTGTTGAATTTGAGGAAATTCATTCTC
This sequence comes from Philornis downsi, assembly GCA_019455685.1. NCBI lineage: Eukaryota > Metazoa > Arthropoda > Insecta > Diptera > Muscidae > Philornis > Philornis downsi. The sequence goes on along the minus strand of JAHXMU010026285.1, from coordinate 16,363 downwards.
CTATTGTGAGAGGAAGAATGGAATTATTTAATGAATAAAACTCTTTCACGCCACCGGTTTCGAGGAAGAAATTTTCTACTACATTCCAACATTCTACAATATTCCACTTTTGGAATATATTTGCTTATAATACTTCCGGGTTTCAATTACTTAAACATCACAAATTAAATTAAACCACCGGCTGCCAAAGTTTGTTTAACTCATCCGCTTCATGAAAATTTCGGTTAGAAATTATATTACAGGTATGTTTATGGCAAACAAAGCATCTTCTTTTTTTCGGTTTCTCGTACATAACGTACCAAATTACACCGATTTTTCAACGACAAAACATACTTTTCAAATTGCTCAAAAAACCTTAGCCAAAATGATAGGGTTATCCATTTTTTGGGTTTCAAAAAGTAAAGTTAAATAAAGCACACTTAAAGCTATGATTTCGATGCAATTTTTATGTCATTATGAAGCTTGGACCTTGCCATTGTATACGAAATGCAATACCATTTTAATGACGGACTCTGGATTGGTTGCAGCAGTGGATCCTTTTCAGGTAGTTTTCGACCACTTTTTCGAACATTCCGGGCGATATCTCGGCGACAACTTAACGAATGTTGGTTTTTAAATGCTCTAACCTTTGGGGGTTATATGTGTAAAGGCATGACCTTGAAATGACACCTTTTGGAAATTTCTCATGCTGTAAAGCCAAAATTGATCGTGTTGTGTGGCTCATGGCATCGTCTTGTTGGAACCACATATCTTGCAGTTCATAATCTTCAATTGCTGACCAAAACAAGGCGGTTATCATTCAGCCATAGCGCTCTGAACTGAAATTCGAATTATACGCCACACTTTCACTAAGAGAAGCGATATTTTCGGCAGTAAGTACATTGTGATGATGCACGGATCTTACCAGATCTGTAACGCTTCCAGTCTCTTCAGATTACTCTGTAATCTTGCCAATTCCTTGCACAGTAGGTCGATTATGACGACCATAATCACCTGGTTATGCACGAAAAGTGCTTACGTTTGAATCACTACTTTTGTAGTAAGTTTTAAATATTTTTACGCATTCTTCGGTTGTTAAACGATCCATATTCGTAAATGGCAAACCTTTCACTTAATAAATAACACTTCAGAAGGCAAGTATTTACAGCTGCCAGTGTTGCCATATCAGCCGTGTTGTAGTGTAAATCTGTTTTATAAAACAACTAAAGAAGTTTTGGTCAACGATTGGTAAAAAGGCCGAACATGAGCTCTCATTTTCGGATCAGCAGCAAGCAATTAATAAAAAAGGAGCAATCACAATAAACTATAAGTTCTTCTTATATGGACATTTTTTACACATATGCGAAAGTGCAGTGATTTAAATTTCTGTAATAAATTATCATTATTACAAAAGGACACATGTCATTTGCTATGGATTCGGGATGATTTAGAATTTTTTTTTTAATTATTATACTTCAGTCTTGTTTTTTTTATTAAAGACAATGATAATAATAATGATAATCCATTTTATACAATTTTATTATCTTTAATAAAAAACACAGGACAGGAGTATAATACTTTTGACAATTATGATAATTAAAAAAAATGTCCTAAAAATTTTCTCTTATTATCTCCATAAAGATATTTCACTTAATGTTGTTAGTTTTTTGAATTTAATTGTATAAAATGGAATACCATTAAATTTTACAGTAGTAGAGTATCAACGTAAGGAATGAAAAATGTGGGAATGAATTCAATCAGACATGCTGATCAAAGTGGCGATCTTCACAAATCTTCAGAACGAGGTTTCACGAGGCGCTGAATTAAAAGCAGTTGCCATTTAACTTTTATTCTATGAAGTTCATCGTCAGTAATGCTCGTGTGTTTATAAGATAGTATAGTAGTTTGTTTAAATTTTGTTCGCCGTAGATTTTAGAACCATCGAACAGGCGGGTCAGCTGTCGATCCTATGCGGGCTACAAAGTTCCACCAAATTTACCACTATTTGCAGTGATTGTCTAATGTTTAGTATGAAAATTGAATCAAATTTTTAACAAATAGCGTCCGTTAGATATGCCAGCTGTTCCCCCCTCTCCAAAAGTCGAACCAATTTACCCAATTACCCTCGTATGAAATACTGTTGCTTGCCTTCAATTGTTTTCGTTCAGCCTGCTGCAACATTTTTTTTTTCATCTTCGCCTTCAATACTTGTTTAGTTAGGCTACTGCGAAGCTGTTGCTGTTGTTGTTGTTGATGTTTCGCTTTTTGTTTTTGCATTTTTTTTTCTTTTTCTTTTTTGGTGCATGCATCGTGTTGTCGGCACTGAATGAGTAGCGCACTTACACAGGATACATACAAACAAATATTCATTCGTATGCATGTGTGGGTAGGTTATGAACTTTTTCATCGGCGTGGTCGTCGTCGTCGTTGTTATCTTCCTCAATGTTTTTGCTGCTCAGCCAGCCTACATGAGAGTTTTTCTAGTTCGTGTGGATGTTGGCTATTTTACTTACACAGGTGCACCAACACAGGGACGGCTCAGAATTGACGTGTGTGCGTGTGTATGCGCAAGCGAGTGTGTTGAAGAAACCAGTCTTGACATTTTTTGCTATAGCTGATCATGTAAAGACAACATTGAAAACCAGCTCAACTCCAGCTTATGGAGCACCTAGACGTTGTTAGCTGTTGAAGTTTACGTTTTCGTTTTGTTGTGTTTTTGTGCTCATTCGCTCATTGTCTTCAATCAGGAATCAAGACGAATGTTGCAGATATCAGTGGAAATATGTGTATGGGCTCTATGGTGGTATGTGTGCATGTGTAGGTGCGCGTGTGCATGGACTCACAAATTGAATAGCGCTGATGTTCAGTGGTGTGTAGTAAGTAATCAAGTTAAGGGAAATCGTTACAACCGTTATCCATACATTGTTATTACAACAATTAGTTGTTTATAATCATCATTTTGACATAGTAGTGGTGTAGTGCTGAAGTTTTGTCCGCTATTTGTATTTGATGACATCGATATATTAACGAAGGTTTCCATATCCTTCTCTTGTATTTGTTACGCACACACGCACCATATGTGAGATTTCTAGTTATTGCTAATGGGCAGATGGCCAACAAATGAATACCCACTCACACAAATACACAAACACACACACACGACGCACACAAAATTGTAATTTGTTGTAGAACACGTTGCTTTCATGAGCTAAATCCAATAAAAACGAGGTACTCTGTCGGCAAGAATAGAGCCTAAGTGCTTTATTACCTGAATTCTTGACTTCCAAGAATGTTTAAGCCTTGGTTATTTACTTTCTTAAGCACTGTTCATATATTTCCGAAAACGTGGTTTCGAATTATCCAAAGAGGCTACTTCTTCGCAAAACCGGGGTTCGTCTCTTCCACCCTTTTGCGCTTTCCGTCCAGTTTGTTGTTGAAGAGCCTTTGTATTGGAACATTTGGCCCCATCCGGACAACGTGAACCAATCGACTCAATCGCCGTGTTGTGATGTGCTCAACATCATCGGTGGCGGTATACAGCCCATACGGCCCTTCATTCGTCCGATATCGATAACATTGATACTTACTTAAATAAGTGACAATTAGAATAGACGTTTTTACATATAATACGCCGCTTGTAGAAAATTATTCCAAGCGCCATCTTCTCCAAATCGACGCACGAACTTTTGACTAAGTACGTTTCAAAAGCCTGTTCCCTTCAGCAGTGTTTTGGCCCGCCTTGTGCGCTCATCGAATTTATTTTCGATGACGGTAGTTGGAGCATTTGGGTACATCGGCAAAACATGACCCAGTCAACGCAATCGCCGCAGTTTGATGTACTTGACGAAGTGGATTACGGTATACACTCTCCTTTAATGATGAAGGGTTCATATATTTTTCGAAGAATGTTTCTCTCAAAGGCTCCCAGAAGTGATTCATTCGCTAGTGTCATAACCTAAAAGTCTGTGTTGGATTTTGGTTTGCCGAGAAAGAGCTTTGCTACTAAATCGGTTTCATAGACCATAGTTCTATTCGCAAGAAATGATCTTTACCTGATCTCCAGGCTCACATCATTACTTCAATTCAAAACGGAACACAGATAGATGATTTCGTCCACCACTCCCAAGTTATAGCTGGCCAAGTTCGGGCAACGTCTCAAACGGGTAGACTGTTTGTTTATCTAAATAAATTATTTGATTTTGTCCTCGTTTACCATGAGTTTCATTTGTGCGCCTTCGTTCTCAATGTTTAAGAGGATTGCAATTTTCTGCCAATAAAGTCTGGGTATCAACCTACAAAAGTAGCACATGGTTTTGTTAAAAATTGTACAAGAAATGTACGTTGAAGAAGTCGCCCTGCTTAATTATCGTTTGATCTAAAATGGTTTTCTAAGATATTTATCTGCCTTTAAAGAAGTCTAAGTGTGAGTTAGTGCTGTCCCTGGGTTAGCCATTTTTCGGTTTCAAAAGAAGAGTTAAATAGAGCAAACATAAAGCTATGATTTCGATGAAACTTTTATTTCATTATAATGCTTGATTGGACCTTGCGATTATGTATCAAATACATTGTCATTTAAATGGCCGTCTCTGGATAGGTTACAGCAGTGGATCCTTTTCGACCACTTTCTCCCACATCTCGGCCTGCATCTCGGCAATAACTTGACGAATGTTGGTTTTCAAATGCTCTAACATTTGGGGATTATCCGCGTAAATCCGGCCTTTGACGGAGACAAAAAAAAGTCTAACGGCGTTAAATCTGGAACAGGACTCCCCTTCTGTAAGGATAACGATGGAAATCTATTCAAAGATACACAGATTGTATTTTTTTTGCCAAAAATGATCAATCAATGTGAATGTAATGCGAACGAAGAAGAAGAAGAATAGTGCAAAATGACTTTCGAAATAAAATGACAAACAAACGGAAAACTTCTAAGGATGTATTAATTCATAGTAAACAATGTGTCACCTTAATTATTTCACAATAGTTTCCCCTTTAACTTCATTGTTTTTTCCTAATATTATTCTATTGAAAAAGTTGTCACTGGTTTTCCAAAAATGTAATTAATGTATATACATAAAAAATCAAAGTTCCGTAGTTAGGTTAGGTTAGGTCAGTGTGGCTGCCTGAATAGACAGACTCACTTAGACTGTGTAGTCCATTGTGATACCACGGAAACTAGAGATAAGAATGTCCCTAGTTTCCCCCGTTGAACCATCCTAAACGTCTCAAGAAGCTCTTAAGTCGGACAATATCTACGTTGTCAAGGTCTCTTAGGTTTCTAAAGAAATAAGAGCCTTGTGTTGATCCCCACCAGTTCGCCAGGGCGGGGCAATTGCAGAGAAGATGGTCTACGAACTCCTTCTCCCCTTCATCCCTACATCTCCTGCAGAAGTCACTAGTCGCAACCCTCAATCTCACTGCATGTCTTCCAATCAGACAATGTCCCGTCATGACGGATACAAGCAATAAGACGTCGGGTGTTGACAGCGACAGCAGTGTGTGTGAAAGCTAGATCTAGGCGAGGCCACATCACAGCCCCGGACAGACTCCCACCTACCATTTGCCGCTAAATATGCTCCATCTCGCAGTAGGAGCTGGCAAGCGGCTAGAGACATACCCACGGACTCCAACTCGGCTGGAGTCTGTAAGCTTGTCCCTGGTCTTTCCAGCTAGTCTGCTCTGCAATTCCCTGGTATGTCCTTGTCACCCACATAAGGTAAATGTTGAAATACTGAGTCATCTAGTTAAGAGATCTGCGGCAATTCAGGACTGAAGTTGAGTTCAGGAAGACAGAATCCAGGGATCTAATGGCAGCTTAACTGTTAAAGAATATGTTAATCACCACCTTGGCAAGGATGTTATATCTCAGCCTTTGTGCGACTTCCTTAATGTCCAAAATTTCGGCCTGATAAACGCTACAGCGATCAAGTATCCTTCTTGCTATGCTTAGCATTAGGTCTTTGCTGTAGATCCCGAAACCTAATTGATCATTTAATGTTGAGCGGTCAGTGTAGAAGACACATACAGTCTTATACCAGGAGTTCTACATTTCCGTGTATCTCTATCTGGTATAAGTATATGGTATTTCTTGTCGAACAGTGGTTCAATCAGGGTGTAATCAATAGTCCCTGTTATGTTGATGCACAGATTAGCCATCCTTCCACCAGACGATAACACCATACAACATCATAGGTCTTACTACTGCAGTATACAACCAGTAAATCCCCATTGTTTCCCTATTGCCCTCTTGCACGCATATAGAACCACTGTGGCGTTTTTCGCCCTGTCCAGAATATTGAGTTTAAAGTTCAGCTTCTTGTCCAATAATAAACCAAGGAATTTCAGTACCACCCAGGGTGGAATCCTGGACCTCCTGATGAACAGCACCACTTCGGCCTTATTTGGATTTACTCAGAGACCGTTTTCCCACTTCGTTACAGTGAAAAGGGCTCTTTGAAGGATGTGTCTGAGTGTTCCCAAAAACTTCCCCCTAACTGCTATCGCTACATCATCCGCCTATGCGATAACCTTGACACCAGCCTCCTCTAAAGAGAACAGTATACAGAGCGAGGTTCCATAACAGGGGGGATAGAACACCACCTTGGGGTGTTCCCCTACTGACAAATCTGTTCAAGTCCGACGATCCTAATCTAGCCAAATCCATAGTTGATTCCCAATAAATTAAATTAACTATTATAATTACTGGCAACTACTTTGTTAGTTGCTATCAAGTTTTTTGTTGGTGAAATTTTAAACAAATTTTTTTGTTGTTTTGAAACTATTAAACATGAAATAATTTTAAGCGAGAAGCAATTGCTTGGAGGTAAAGGAAAATGCAATATAAATATGTTTATAACCTAAATTACTATTTTTTAATTGGATCACTGTTGAGAAATACAAGAGCAAATCCTGCCGACCGAGAATAATGAAATTTGAGCTAAGTTAAATTCAGAGAGGAAGTCCAATGGACGATATCTTTCATATTAAGAAGTATCTTGGAGGACACTGGAAAACACTTGTTTTCACCTGAAAAACTATCGTGGAAACCGTATTTCGTTTGAAGAAGGGGTTTGAAAGAATTTTTTCATATGATGAAGGTCCTTGGGAAACGCTTTATATGAAGAAGTGCTTTAAAAGAATCTTTTCATATGGAAAAGTTTTCTGATACACTTTTCTATATGAAGAGTGTCTTCCATTGCTCTTTTCTATATGAAAAGTATCTTCCACTAGTCCTGTCTGTATAAATGATGTGTTTCAAAATACTTTTTTGATAAAGTATCTTTGGGAAATGCCTTATGCTTATTTGGGAAATGTCTTATGCGGCATTTTTCAATACGATGTTTTTCATCACATTTTCTACGTGAAAAATGTATTTCATAAAATCGTTCCATGTTGAAAGTGTTTTCCTTTGCTATTTTCTATGTAAATGGTTTGTTTAATAACACTTTTCTATATGAAGTATCTTTTATGATACTTTTCTGTATTGAAAGTGGCCTTCCTGATATCTTTTTATATGAAAAATGTGAAAAGTGTTATTTATGACACTTTTCTATGTGAAAAGAATCTTTCATGACACTTTTATATGTCAAAAGTGTTTTTCATGAAAACTTCTATTAGAGAAGTATCCCTCATGATGTTTTTTTTTTCATCTTCCATATTGTAAAAGAGTCGTACAAAATCCGTTTTGTACAGACATTTCTTTTCATTGGCGAAATTATAATAATTTCCAATACTATTATTGACGGAAAATGCTTTCCCAGATATTTTTAAAAAGTATTTCGATATCGAAAACGACATAATTGTTTGTTTTATTTTCAGCTATACAAAATATGCAAATTGTGTACTAGCGCTGACTTAAGATGATGCCCTAATGTTCCTGAAGGTGGAAGTGATATTGATTTATTTTATACTTAATAAAAACAAGTTTTATAAAATTGTATGGCATTTTACTTAAAATTTCTGATATGTATTAACAAAATATCAAAATAAAATCAAAATATATATTAAAACACATTCATAGAAAAGTATTTCTTGTTAGTTATTACTAAACAGCTGTTTTATATCGATTAATTAAATCGATTTGTTAAATTGAGTACATTTGTAAATATCAACTAATTCACTTCAACTACGCGTTAGTTAGATATATCAATTATAATATAATTGAAATTTTAGTTCATATCAACTCCACAATTTTGTCGGTATAGTTTTTTATTTTCCAACATGCTAGCGATGATAGTTTAAAGCAAATAAAACGCCGCAATACAGCGCGAAAAATGTAAGCACGTTTATTTCCTATCCTTTCAGATAAATGTAAAAAATTGCGGCGCATCAAGCAGTTTGGTAGTTTACATATTCTACAAAGTTTCCAAAGAACTTCTTTTGATGCCATTGAAATCATTATACAGGGTGGGCCGTAAGAGTGTTGGCGGTTTAAATATTCAATTAAAAAAAAAACTACGAAACATAAAAAAAATATATTTGTATTTTTAAAAAGTAGAAGCATGGGAACTTTTAAGGCTTAAAAATAATGTTGTCCAAATGGCTCCCTCGGCTGCTTGACACTCTTGGAACCGAAGTCGCAAATTTTGGAAAACTCGTTGAAAAGTTGTTCTCGGTATTTTGTTACTTTCCTGAATAATGTTCCTCTTCAACTGCTCTAAATTGGTCGGATTATTCTCGTAGACTACCGATTTGAGGTAGCCCCATAGAAAATAATCGCATGGAGAGAGATCGGGGCTACGTGGGGGCCATTCAATATCCTCCCTTTTCGAAATGAGTTTTCCAGGAAAGACATTTTTCAGCAGCTCTATGGATACCCTAGCCGTATGACATGTGGCCCCATCCTGTTGAAACCACATCCTCGAGGTATTGCCTTGAAGTTCTTAAAGTTCTTTGACATCCAAAGACTGACTTCTCTTACGTGTTGACTGTTGCGGATTTCGCTGAACTGAAACACGGACACGCTCCACAATGTCGGCTGATCTTGCAGAAACTGGGCGACCACGAATCGTAATTGGTACTGTTGAGCCGGTTGTTTCGAACATTTTGATCCATTTTCGTATCACATTGGCGCTTGGAACTTCACTTAAATCGTGTAAACCGTGTTCATGCCGATACAAACGTCGTGCAGTAATCACTGATTTATTGTTTTCGTAATACGCTCGGACACAAAATGCACGCTGCACTCCCGTGTACGGCTCCATGGCGACTAAATTTCCAGGAAGCGGCGCAGCGAACAACATATGCCCCCGCCACGCCGCGCCGCTCGTTACCGAGAAATTGAAGAATTAAATCGCCAACACCCTTATGGCCCACCCTGTATAAGTCTTTGATTTGCAAGTCTAGTACATTCTTTCAGTACAGCAATCAGCAATCCATCAATTACAACAAAGACATAATATGATAGCTTTTAATGTAATATTGATGTAATATTAATATTGAACAAATTTCCATTTCCAAACTGACAAAAATACATCGCAATCCATAAAGAATTTATAATATATCAAACAAAAACCAAGGCGGCGTAAGGTGTGATAAAAAAATAACCGTTATTTTCAAATTTCGTGAGTTACGAATGTTCGATTTTCGCTCTTTTTTCTGTTATGTTGGTACACATGTCTGTTATATATGTTGACAGTATCAGCCATTTTGGATTGTCAGTTTGCTTTTGACAGATAAAAAGGTTAGTCGTGATTTGGTGTGCTCTTCGATTTTTTACTATTCGAAAAAATGGATCAAAGAAACTGTATTAAGTTTTGTGTAAAAAATGAAATTAAATGTGCAAGGACATTTGAAATGTTGAGTGTGGCGTTTGTATGAGCAGAACACAAGTTCAATTTTGGTATAACCGGTTTAAGGAAAGCCGAGAAGATGTCAATGACGATGCTCATCCTGGTTGCCCGAGCACGTCAACAACCGATGAAAACATTGAAGCAGTGAAGAAACTGATTTTGGATAATCGTCGAATTACTATTAGAGAGGTTGCTGATGAGGTTGGCATATCGTTCGGCTCATGCCAAGCAATTTTTACGGATATTTTAGGCATGAAACGTGCTGCAGCGAAGATTGTTCCAAAATTGCTAAATTTTGAGCAAAAACAACGTCGTATGGACATCGTTCAGGAGCTGTTGAACGTCGTCAACGACGATCCAGATTTCCTCAAAAAGGTCATAACTGGTGATGAATCATGGGTGTCCAGATTTCCTCAAAAAGGTCATAACTGGTGACGAATCGTGGGTGTATGGCTATGACATTGAAACCAAAGCCCAATCATCCCAATGGAAGCGTCCAGAAGAGCCAAGACCGAAAAAAGCAAGTCAGGTTCGTTCAAATGTGAAGGTTTTGCTCACTGTTTCCTTCGATTGCAATGGCGTGATGCATCATGAATTCTTGCCACAAGGTCGTACGGTCAATAAGGAATACTACATTGAAGTTATGCGCCGTTTGCGCGAAGGAATTCGTCAAAAACGCACAGAACTGTGAAAAAACCAATAATGGAATTTGGACCATAACGCACATTAACGCACCAGCTTACACATCGATGCTTGTGCGTGAGTTTTTGGCCAAAAACTAAATCGCAATTATGGCTCAACCAACGTATTCAACGGACTTGGCCCCCGCTGACTTTCTCTTCTTCACAAAACTGAAGACACCGATGAAAGGAAAGCGTTTTGCTGCGATTGAGGAGATAAAAGAAAAATCGAAACAGGAGCTGTTGGCGATACCAAAAGGCGCGTTTCAGAAGTGTTTCGAGGATTGGAGAAAACGCTGGCATAAGTGTATTATATCTGGGGCGGATTACTTTGAAAGAGACAAGATAGTTATTGATGAACAAATAAATACTTTTTGAAAAAACTTAAAATATCGGTTATTTTTTGATCACTGCTTATGTTAAGAAACTCGAATTACCTTTTTTTTAAAATTCATATAAACAACTTCTTTTTTGTGTTTCATTTAATATAAAACATATTCACTAAGCCTTTTTAAAGTTATTTTAAAAATAACTGCATTCAAATTGCAAACTTCTGTGTACAATAAGATATCAGAAGACAATCAGTTGCTTCAAGGTTTCTTCTGGGAAGAAAATTTTGGTCTCTTATAATCGCAAAATAATACGAGTACATACACAAAAGGTAGAGGCAATCTTGCCTAAAATTTTAATTGATTTCTTCTGAGTACTAAGGCAACATAGGCTTTCATAAGCTTAACGATATTTTTACTTATACATTTAGGAAAATTCTATGTTCGAAAAATTAAGTAAAACTTTAAGTAATTCTCCAAACAGATTTTGGATATTTGGCTAATTTACAGCGTGCTTTAAAAACTGCCGATTTGGCAAGACTGCCAGCTGTTAAATACCTGTCATCTGAAGTGTTATTTATTTTGTGAAAGTTTTGCCATTAACGAATATGGATCGTTTAATAACAAAAAATATTTAAAACTAACTATAAAAGTGGTGATACAAACGTCACGTCACGTTACGCGGCGTCATGCGGTTTGATGCCATTAGACTTTTTTTGTGGGACTACGTCAAAGATCGTGTTTACGCTTGTAATTCCGAAACGTACTGCCCGAAATGTGCGAAAAAGTGGTAGAAAACTATCTCAGAAGGATCCACTACTACAACCAATCTAGAGGCGGTATTTTAAATCACATTTCAATTCGTACATAGTGGCAAGATCCAAGCAATGAAATGAAGGCTTCATCGAAATCATAGCTTTGTGTGTGATTTATTTAACTTTACTTTTGAAATCTGTCAAAGTGAAAAGTGTACAGTATACTCTGCCATTTCATCATGGAATGACGAATGGCCTACCACAAAGTCTAATTTTTGGTGAATGGACCTTACAAAAGCTCAATGAAAATCCGCTGTTTTTTCGAAAAATTGTCTTCAGCGATTGTGTACGGATACGTCACAAGCAAAACTGTCGCATCTGGAGTGATGAACAGCCACATGCCATTCATGAATTACCGATGCATCCCGAAGAAACGACCGTCTGGTGTGGTTTATGGGCTGGTGGCATCATCCATTTTTCTTCAAAGACAACCGTGGAAGAAACGTTACCGTCAACGGCGAACGATATCAAGCCATGATATGCGATTTTTGTTTTCCCCAATTGGCTGTGTTGAACTCGGTTGACATGTGGTTTCATCAGGACGGTGCAACATGTCACACTGCTCGTGAAGCAATGGATATATTGAGGGATGAATTTGGTGAGCAGCTTATCTCTTGTTTTAGCAATGTGAGTTGGCCCCCAAGATCTTGCGATTTAACGCCTCTTGATTATTTCTTGTGGGGTTATGTCAAGTCGTTAGTCTATATAGACAAGCCGAACACTATGGAAGCCTTACAGGATAACATAACACGCGTTATTCGTGGAATACAGGTCGAAATGCTCGAAAAGGTGACGAAAAATTTGACCTTCCGAATACACATTTTGAGACGGAGCCGCGGACAATATTTACATGAAATTGTTTTTAAAAATTAATGGCAAAGACCAATTTATCGATTCCAAAAAAAAATTTAATATATGATGCAAATTTGAGTGTTTTATTTGATTTAAAAAAAAACTACTATTAAAAAATCACCCTATAGGTATATCGATACATCTGGTCGAATATTTTCTCTATATGGTACGGTTCCAAATTATAATTCCTTGGAAATACCTCCAAGAACATAACAAAACCAAACCAAGACCAAAGCCCTGGATTGCGTCGGCTGATTCCGATTTCTCCACGGTCATTTTCCCTTGATGTTACCATCAGTGATCACCTTTTCATCAACAGTTACAATCCGCTTCAGAAAAAGATTTTCCATAAATTTTTTTTTTTGGGTTAATTCGAGTGGAACCCATATTTCTAACTTCTTTTTGTATTCAGCCTTATTTAAGTGGTTCTAAATGGGGTTTTGTGCAATGTTGATCTCCTGGGCAATCGAAACATTGCCTACATAGCGGTTGAATTTAACGATTTCTACTTTTATATCGACATTTTCGAAAATTTGCCTTATTTCATATCAGCAACCCACGATGGCGCGTGATTGGCTGCTTCAGGACCTTGAATATTATTTCCATTTTTTAGTTGCCTGGCTTGCGTTTGACCTTTATCTAAAAACAACTGTTAAATATGGCATATTTTCTCCTTGCTGGTATCCATTTTTTAAGTCAAGCGATCAAAAAACCATCTAAGTAGTTTTTTAAGTACGAAATTTTATCTTTCTAACGCCATCTGGCGCAACCCGGTCGTACTTATACAACGCGGCGTACAGATTACTAAATACATCTGTTGAAATAATAACTGATTTCTTTCTACTACACGTTATAGTAAATACAATGGATCTTTTATATAATGCGTAGGTTATTAATGAAGTCTGGCATAATCAAATCGGATTATGGCAAAGGGATTTAGGGTAAGTAGTGTATTTATAAGTCAGTTTAATTAACTGAGATTTGTGTAATGTTTTTTGCAAAAGTTGTGAACAATTCTTTTGAAAGGCTTGACAGAACGTTATCAACGAGGTTTTAGGCCTGGATATTCATACTACGCCTATCCTGAAGAAGACCAAAAAAAAGGGTTGCTGATTAATGTTGTTACACTAAGAAATTCAATTAAGATCGATTGTGGCGCGATGGTTAACACACCCGACTATCGTTCACATGATTCCGGGTTCAACTCCTCATACAGTCACCTATCATTATTTGAGCAGCGGTCAACTCAATGTGTCTTGACGAATATTTCGAGTAGTCAAGTAATAGACAAGTCTTGTAAGTGCTTCTCAAACTGTGACGCTCATAATCGTCGTTAAACTGTAGGTCTCATTAAGTGAGTCTAAAAATAGAATGTGTGTAAACTCTCTGAATGTGGGAAGCTCTCACGTTTCTCATTTAGAGGTTGCAAGGGAATTTATTTTTTTTTTTGAGAAACTCAATTATTTTTTTTTAATTTATATATTTTTTTTTCATCTTCATCTCTCTTTTTGAAAAAATATATATTTATTAGTTAAACACAAATAAACGTAATAAAATTGAAATTAAATAACTGCCTCATTCGACGGCGCATGAACAATATGGTCATTTTTAACTGTTCGGTTGTGTAAAGAAAAACTGAAGATGTATATTCAAGTCACATTTTTGTGGGAAGTTTCTAAATGTAGCAAAATTTATCCTCCACTATGTAGACTGCCTTTATGCGCATTGATTGTGAGAAGCTCAATCATATCCCACTCATATTAGTTTTTTCTTTATTTTTGGTCAATTTAACTACAAATTCAAGTAGTAATTTTATATAAATTTTGAAGTTTTATTCATTACAATGATTTTTTAAATTAAATTTAAAAGGAAATTTATTTTAAGGAAAATAATTAGAACACAAATTGGAATATAGTGTGCAGTGTGTTAATATTAGGTCCCATAAAATTACTAAAAAATATTCCAAAAATTCCCTTTTTCGATAGAAAAATCTCTTGTTTGCCTTAGTCAGTAAATGTAGCTATTCAAATATTATATAGAAAAACATATTTCGTGCAAATGAGAAAAGTGAATAACAAAATATTTGATCTTTAGTAAAACTAAATACATAAATATTGAGATTAGAACAGCCCTAATTGTTTATAGCTTTTAAAAGTTATATAGAGTTATCAATTTAGTGGTTTCAAAATCGCGATCTGGCAAGGCTATCAGCTGTTAAATACAAATACCTGTCTTCTGAAGTGTTATTTGTTTAGTGAAATGTTTATCATTTACGAATATGGAATCGTTCAACAGCCGAAGAACGCATAAAAATAGTTAAAACTTACTACAAAAGTAGTGATTCTAACGCAGGTTTTCAAACCAACAAAATTTTCTTCAGCGATGAAGCTCATTTCTCAATAAGTGGTTACTTCAACAAGCAAAATTGTCGCATATGGGGCTCGGAGAACCCAGAAGTGATTGTTGAAAGGCCATTGCATCCGGAAAAAGTGACTGTTTGGTGCGCTTTATGTTCTGGAGGTGTCATTGGCCGTATTATTATTTCGAAAACTGCCATTGAAACCCGTAGACAATTAGGACTATTTTGGAAGTTTCTTTATGATCTTGCGAAACTATTTATCCATTGCACCATGTGTAGTTAAGAAAAAAAATAGCTATAAATAACTTAAATCACTTTAAGAATATTTTAAACTTGTCTATAAGATTTTAAATTACAATTAATAAATTGACGATCGCTTTTTCAATAATTTGAAAAATTTTGGTGCTACAAAAAAGGTTTCAAGGAAAATTTACTAGTCAGAAAGTGCGGAATAAAGTGAAAAAAAAACAAAAGTGGAAAAATCCCTCGAGACATTTAATCATCCCTTTATCTCTATTTGATCCAAAAATTCCTTAAAAAAGGAATTTATTCCTCCGGTTGGCAACACTGACAGTGCGATAATGCGAGTCATTTGGTCAAGAACGTTGTTACAAAGTAAAGTCTAACATTTTAATCTCGGGTGATTGTTTACAGCTGGCAAATTTATAGCGCTACAATAGATCGTTCGAATTGGATCACGTTGTAGTAAAATTGGCAAATCGGTTAGTAGGAAAATGTACGATATTATGATATCAGTTGAATTTTATTTTCATTTTGCAACTTCATCAAATGCGTTCATATTCTTAACACATCGAATTAAAACATTTTTTTTCATATGTATGTATGTATGTATGTATATACACATAGGTAGTTCTCCCCTCCACACAGAGCTCAATTGTCACCCCTCGTGAAGGGTTTTAATCTGTGCGAAATTGTTTTTGTCGTATGGGAAGCGTGACAAGAAAAAAAACCAAGGAAACACACAAACATAAATCCATTATTTCCTCAATGTTTTTACAATCATTATATCATATTCTATTCTATTTATCTTGCCCACACTATTCTTTCGACTTTTGCCTGCATACTTACTCAGTCCGAACGAAATATATATACATACATGCAAACAGCCACGCAAACATTCCATGTCATCATCTAAATATGTTTGAGTATACGACATATATTGACATCGTACGAAACACGCAATAATGATGGTGTAAAACAATCGCACGACCGACCCACACATGCAAATGTGAAATGGATTACCCATCCACACGTTCAACATGATATTCGACGTGTGCATGCCGATGAGTGTGTGTGTGTGCAGTCATGTTGGACTTTGTACTTTTACTTTTGCTGAATCGAATGAGCTGCTCGTGTGCTAGTATTGGTTATTCAGCCACCGCAAGAGAGCGTAGCAAAATGTTGATGGTTTTCCGTTTTCTGCTTTGCCATGGCAATGAGAGTGCTGCTGTTACGCTAGCTGTGTGCGTGAGAGTCTCTTTTGGTAACCTGTCGCTGTATGAGTGGGAGAGTGAGAGTGTGTTAGTGAGTTTGTGTG
>JAHXMU010026282.1:0-46433 GCA_019455685.1 Philornis downsi | reverse complement strand
AAAAAAAAACGTCGCATGAGCATCAGTCAGGAATTACTTAATGACATCAACAATGATACAGATTTGCTTAAAAGGGTCACAACTGGTGACGAATCAAGGGTATATGGTTATGACATCGAAACCCACTCGTTCCAATGGAAGAGTCCAGGAGAGCCAAGACCAAAAAAGCACGCCAAGTTCGATCAAATATCAAGGTTTTGCTCACTATTTTCTTCGATTACCATGGCGTAGTGCATCAGGAGTTCTTACCACAAGGTCGTAGGCTAAAAAACAGAGTACTACCTTTAAGTTATCCACCGTTTGCGTGAAGCAATACGAAAAAAACGCCCGGAATTGTGGAAAAAAAATTCATGCCGTATGGCAGCGAAGTTCGCTCCAAAATTGCTGAATTTTGACTAAATTGTGGAGACGAAATTCATGGTTTTTGCATCATGCCAATGCACCTGCGCACTCATCTTTGCTTGTGAGAGATTATTTGCCCAAAAATATCACCATTATCATGCCTCAGCCACCGTATTCAGCAGATTTGGCCCCCTGCAACTTTTTCCTGTTCCCAAGTTTGAAGAAACCTATGAAAGGACGGTATTTTGCGACGATTGAGGAGATAAAAACCGAATCGCCGAAATCGGAAAAAACTTTTCTAATGTATGCCTCTCACAAGCAAATTAAATATGCTATATGCTTCGTATGTAACCGAATATAACTCATAGCAGCGGCATGTTGTACTGACAAAATCCTGGTCTAGTGATTATTAGAGCTTAAAAATGTGAGGAACAGTAGAACTTTCAGGTTTCTTGCAGCGAAAGGTGGCTTTTGGTTTATACTTGTGCGAGTCAGAAATATCACGAATTAATTTGTAGTAATTCTCACTAATTATTTACCGAGGGTAGAAATAAAGGGTGTCCCAACACCCGAATTTATGGCATTTTATCATCATTTCGCGGAATTAATCAGTGAGTGTAGTGGTCAATAAGCTCTCTGTTGGATTTGTATCAGGTTCTCTTATATATATGTCTTGGATTGTTTCCGTTTCTAGCGGTTTCTGCATAAGTGAATCCATGGCGCCTTTCGGCGGCCTTGCCTTGTAGAGGTGCCGGGTAATTTGCACCTAAGGCGGGAGAAGTGCCTAGCAAGGGGGTGACAGGTTGCTTTTCAGTAATAAGAGGGGCTGACTCTACGGGACCTGACGAGGGCTATACGAAGGCCTGGTAAAACGGGGAAATAACCAGAAGTTTGCCTAAAGGTAACATTTTTATCAGAAGCAACGCGAGATGTTGTTTTCGGTTGAGCAGAATTATCGGCTCTTTTGGCCGAAGGGGTTTTATTGGGGTTAATGATCCTTTGATAGACCTGGCAAACTTTATAGTTTGGTGTGAGGTGATTTCCCTCACACAAAACACATTTTACTTCTGCAGTTGGAGCTTTTCGAGAACAATTTATTGATAGATGCTCTCCAGTGCATTTAATGTACTTGGGTTTTCTATGACACCCAGCCATAGTACAGGGTTGCCCATATTCGACGGACCCATGTTTTTTAAAAAAAAATCAAAGAAAAAAATAAAAATTTGGCGGTTGGCAATCTTATTCATTTAATTTGTTCCAAGTAGATTTGTTTACATCAATTTTTGAATATGATATCTCTCAAATGGCCGCCTCTGGCGTTGATGGCGTATTGTGCCCTTTTTGCAGCATTTTCCATCGTTTTCGCCAACATTTCGGCCGGAATAGCGGCCATTTCTTCACGAATGTTGTCCTTGAGCTCTTCTACGGTCCTTGGCTTGTTAACGTAAACCTTTGACTTCAAATGTCCCCACAAGAAGAAGTCAGCGGGCGTCAAATCGGGCGAACGCGGTGGCCAGTCCAAATCACCACTTTTCGACATCAAACGGCCCTTAAACAAATTCTTCAGAAAATCGATTGTTATGCGACTTGTGTGCGGTGGAGCGCCGTCTTGTTGAAACCAGAACTGCCTCATTCGACGAATAATTGGCAACACAAAATTGGTCATCATGTCGCGATAACGCTCCTGGTTGATGGTAACAGCATGGCCATTTTCGTTTTGGAAGAAAAACGGCCCAATGACCGTTTTCGCACTAACGCCGCACCAAACTGTGACTTTTTCGTCATGAAGAGGCAATTCTTGAATCTCCTGAGGATTTTCAGTGGCGTAAATACGGCAATTTTGCTTATTTACGGTCCCATTCAATGTGAAATGGGCTTTATCGGACATGATAATTTTGTTCCAAAATTGCTCGTCATCTTCGGCCATTTCGATGACTCGTTGGGCCCATTCCAATCGACGAGGCTTGTCCGCAGGCAACAATCTTTGCGTCAATTGAATTTTGTTCGGGAACAAATGCAAATCAACGCGAATAATCCGTTGTAAAGTGGACCGAGCCATGCCCAACTGCTGAGAACGGCGTTTTTGGGATGTTCTTGGGGACCTCTCAACACTGGCTCGTACGGCAGCGATATTCTCGGCCGATCGCCTTGGTCGACTTTTATTTGGCCTCTTCGGATTAGAAAGAGCCTCACCAGTCGAAAATTTTTCGTATAAACGCTTAATGGTGTTCTTAGAAGGCGCACTTCTCACATTTTTTAATATTTTAAAAGCACGTTGAGTTTTCACAATTGACTTCTTCTGTTGAATATAAATTTCAACTATTTCAGAGCGCTCGCGTGGCGTGTATTGTTCCATGATAAAAATCTGCTTGGACTGACGCTTCAAACGCGGTATGTCATTAAGCGATCTGACATCTCTGTCAAAAGTTATGGCGTTGCCAGATGGGTCCGTCGAATATGGGCAACCCTGTATGTCCGTAGTGTTGACAATTAGAACATTGTACGATTTCCCTCGTTGTTCAAGGGGGTTCAAAAGACACGATCGTGTTAAGCAATCTTTTAATTTGGTTTTCATGGGGCTCTAATTTAATCCTAAACAATGACAAGGGAAATTGGGTATACCTGCTTTTTATATTATGGACATATTTGACGTTGTGTCCTAAATTTTTAAGAGCATCAGCAATATCCTCTGCATCCGTCGAATATTGGAGATTTCTTAACACTACTTTAAAATTTCTTTCCTCTTTCAATTTGTAAGTGTAGAATTCTGTATTTTTATTTTCCAAAACTTTCATGATTTTCGAAAAGAATTCCGTGGTTTTAGGTAGTATTTTCACTTTATTGTGGTTTAGTACCTTAAGAACGTATCCTTTATTTACTTTTTCGTTGAGTTCTTTAATTAGTGGTTGGAGTTTGGTTACACCATCAGCAAAAATTGTAGGAGGTTTGTGAACGACTTCCTTTTGTTTAAGCTGTTCATCGGCTTCAAGCCCTTTTATAAATAAAAAAAAGAAAACATCAAGAATTAGAATGTTGGAATTGAACGATATCCTTTCTCTATTTGAATTTAAACAATTTGTGTGGAAGCTTACCAAATGAGCTACTATGAAGTTTGGTTTCAGGTTTTGGTAATCGCAACACGACGTAGAGAGAGTATATACGACCGGCCATAGCCATCTATAGAACAATCGGTAACACACACCACTCAAACTTTTAAAGTATGAGTTGATGTGTAAATTACGCGATCACGCAATGAATTTTCGACGAATTAATATTAGGGTGGCCAGGCGGATAGTATGCTAGGATCAAATCAAAAATACCGTAGTACAGGGTGGCGCAATAGAACGTGCATATTTAAAAAATAGATTAAAAAATAAATACAAAAGGTGTGGTTAAAATAAATCTAAGGCATTGTAGAGTAATAAATGGAGTTTATTTTTTAAAAATAATATCATCTAAATGGTGACCCTCTCTACGACGGCACTCCTCTAACCACAAACGGAAATTATTGAAAACATTCTTCAGTAATACTGGTGTAATGGCTGCCATTTCACCACGGATATTCTCCTTGAGCTGGACGATGTTTCTTGGATTATTACTGTAGACTTCGTGTTTGAGGTATCCCCACAAAAAAAAAGTCAAGAGGTGTCAAGTCTGGACTACGTGGGGGCCATGGGATATCACCTCTTTTCGAAATCACTCTGCCAGGGAACATCTGATTCACCACCGCCATGGAGTCATTTGATGTGTGACAGGTAGCTACATCTTGTTGGAACCAAGTTCTGGAATTCACTATTCTTGAACTATCAATTTCCGGAGCCAAAAATCCGTCCAACATCTCAACATAGCGTTCCGTATTAACCGTGACGTTTTGGCCCCGCGCATTTTCGAAGAAAAAAGGACCAATTATTCCTCTGCCAGAGATTGCTGCCCATACTGTCACTTTAGGACTATGCAATGGCTTCTGGTGTTTGATTTCGGGATTTTCACTATTCCAGTAACGACAATTTTGACGGTTTACGAACCCATTCATAAGGAAATGAGCCTCGTCAGAGAAAAGGATATTGTTAAAATTGGAAAATCGATTAAGCATTTCATTAGCAAATGCGAGCCTTGCTATGAAGTCAGACTCTTTCAATTCTTGTGTTAATTGCAGCTAGCATGGATGCAGTTTAAGATCCAATGTTAAAATTCGTTGCAAACTTCGTCGCGATAATTGTAAGACAGACGATCTCTTGCAAGTCGCCATTTGTGGATTTCCTCGTACTGAATCCATAACTCTCTCAACATTGTCTTCGGTCCTAGATGTTCTTGGGCGACCATTTGCTTGTGGTTTAAATGTTGAACCGGACTCTTCAAAACGCTTTACCCATATTTTAATTAAATTGACACTCAGAGCTTCACTAATTCGCCGTAGTCCATATTCAGCACAGTCGCCTAGTAGCAATATATGAACGAGAGTTCTCGTAAAATGCGCGCACTCAAAATGCGCGACGCTTCCCGTCGAAGTGATTCATAGCGACTAAAACTCCATGAGCCCGCCAATCGAACGATGTAGGCGCCCCCGCCCGCGCCTTTTCTGCCCCGCAAAAAAAGATGATGCAATATTCACTATTTTTGCGCTACCCTGTATATTTTCGCATCAACAGAGCTCAAGGCCTTAGTTTCATATTACGAAAATAAGTATGTATTTAATGAACAACAATTTTCCCCTAAATTATGTATCCGACTAAGTATAACTTCCCTCGTATATCTACTAAGGTTTATACACCTCAAGAAACAAGAGCAAAGTTATCTAAAAAAATATTAACGATTTCCGGATGAATCCATTTTATATACTACTTTCCATACTCATCTGAATTAAAGATAACTTATTTTATTACCCATAAATCATGCACTCACTACAGTGTTTGCTCTAATTAAACTTCAGAAGAAGCAGTATTCAAAGAAACATTACAAATTTCACTTATGTCAGAAATAAAAGCAAAATGCAGTACTCTTATACGCATATATTTATACAGCGATTGTAAGTACACAATTTATATAATATGGGCGGAAATATTGCACTTTAATAGACTGAGTACTTCCCAAGAAAATAGTAGTATTTATGACCAGGGGCTGTACTGTTTGCAAAATTGTATCTGAATCCATTTACACGCCCCACATACCCGCTCTCAAACAATTTTCTCGCGACAAGCAAAGTAGCTTACAAAAAAGAAATCAAAACATAAACTTAAGGTTCTTTTATGGCGAACTTTAACAATTCTAGGCATAAATTTTATAACCACTCGCACATCTACTTGCAGTTGGAACTTACAGAGCCCGACTCCGGCTACCCGCTTGAACTTCAGTGGATTGTTAGTCAAGGAGTCTATATATTTTGTAATTTTTTCACCCACTTTCTTTTTGCTATTTAACACTCATTTTATGGACTTCCGGAGAGACACACAGACAACGAGTGTGTAAGTGGATTTTTATACATTTACGATGCACTTCGGTGTTATTATACAAATGACGCCAAGCAAAAATCAAGTCGAACCAACCCCAACCATCCGCCCAGTATAAGGATTTCGCTTACAAGTCTTGCATACAACACGGTGTGCTATTATGTGGTTATATCTGAGTTTTTGCTTTGTTTGTTATATTATTCATTGCAACCGTGGAGGGTTCGAAACTACAGTTTAGTAGCAATAATATAATTTTCAGCAACATAGCGAAAACTCATATAAAATTAGCACTAGCAGTAGCAGGGGGAAGGTAATGAGTCAATCGTTTTTTTCTTTAGTCACTTCAAAATATAAACTTCTTCTTTTGCGAGGATACCTCTGTCTCCTTAGTAAAAGTAAAAACCAAAAATAAATTGCAAACTTTAAGCCAAAATCAAATAAAAAATATGCAATATCTTCATATAGGGTGATTTTTTAAGATTCAAGTTTTTCAGGTTGGTAGCACTGGTTGGCAATGGTCATCTGTCAAAGTGAAAAGTGTACAGTACACTCTGGCATTCCATCATGGAAAGACTAACAAACGAGCAGTGATTACAAATCGTTGAAATTTAGTATCAAAATTCGCGCTCCGCTACAAATGTACATCGTCTGACACGAACATTTTATGGTCGTTATAATCGACCTGCTGAATCAACAATTCGTGCTGTTATCTCTAAATTTCGCACCAAATTTACTTTGTTGGACATAAAACCATCGACTCGCATGCATAGAGTGCGTACCGAAGAAAATTATTGCAGCCGTAGCGACCAGTGTTAATGACGATCGTCGATTCGTCGCCGTTCTTAGCGATTGGAAATGTGTTACTCAACCACAAGCAAAATTTTACACGTCGATTTGGGTTCCTATAAAATTCAACTCACGCAAGAACTGAAGCCGAATGACATACGACAACGTCTAATTTTTGGTGAACGGGCCTTACAAAAGCTCAATAAAAATCCGCTTTTTTATCGAAAAATTGTGTTCAGCGATGAGGTTCATTTCTGGAGTAGTGGACAGCCACATGCCGTAGATGAATTACCGATGCATCCCGAAAAAACGACAGTCTGGCGTGGTTTATGGACTGGTGACATCATCGGTACATTTTTCTTCAAAGACGACTGTGGAAGAAACGTTATCGTCAACGGCGAACGATATCGAGCCATGTCACTCGATTTTTTTTTTGCCCCAATTGGCTGAGTTGAACTTGGTTGACATGTGGTTTCATCAGAACGGTGCAACATGCCACACTGCTCGTGAAACAATGGATATGTTGAGGGATGAATTTGGTGAGCAGTTTATCTCTCAATTTAGCCCTGTGATCTTGCGATTTAGCACCCCTTGATTATTTCTTGTGGGGTTATGTCAAGTCGTTAGTCTATGTGTACAAACCGAACGCTATTGAAGCCTTACATAACATAGCACACGTTATTCGTGACGAAAAATTGGACCTTCTGAATGGACATTTTGAGATGGAGCCGCGGACAACATTTACATTAAATCATCTTTAAAAATTAAATGGCAAAGACCAATTTATCGATTCCATAAAAAATTTTAACATATGATGCCAATTTGAGTGTTTTATGCGTTTAAAAAAAACTACGATTAAAAAAGCACCCATTTTTCCATCCATTTTTCCATTTCCATTCCATCCATTTTTCGGTAAGAAGTAAAAATAAATAAAACACACATAAAACTATGATTTCGATGAAACACATTTGAAACAGCATTTTCCGGTTGGCAAAACTTTCACTAAATAAACAACACTTCAGATATCAGGTTTTCGCCAGGCCGGCGATTTTAAAACCCCTAAATGCGTTACCCCGTATAAAATCGTCATTTCGTTTATGACAGAAAATTGTATCATTTTCATAGACAGGCTAAATTCGAAACTGGGCAAGCTCGGTCCATTATGAGATAAATTGCTCATACAGTAAAATGATTCCTCCAGCTCAAAATACCAACCACACAGTGACACGTTGAGGACGCATTTGCTTTACTTGACAAACCCGATCTTAATCACTTTAGCATCAAGGAATGAAATCCCATAGATTGCAACTTAGCACAAAGTATACTATGAGGTACTTTATCAAATGCTTTGGCGAAATTGGTGTAAACCGTTTCAACGTGATGTTCAAATTCGAATGATAAAATACAATATTCTGTGAAAATGGTAAAATTTGTTGTGGTAGATCTACCTGGATAAAAACCATGCTGAGATGGTGATATAATCGATTTTGTAAGAAAAGATAACTTTTTATAAATTATATACTAAAAAATTTTTGAAACATTTGTTAGTTTGGAAATCGGTCTGTAACGCGTAACATCATTTTTCTTACCATCTTTAAAAATTGGTGTTATGGACGCCGACTTTCATCTATCAATAAAACTGCCCTTCTTTAATGAAGGATTAAAAATATGTCTAAGAGCAAAGGTTAGTGACGAGGCACATTTCTTTAGTTGATGAACGCAAATCCCAATATTAAACCGGCAATCAATAACTTTAGTCTTTCCAAATATCACATTTTACATTTGACGACTATATGACGAATATATCTATATAGAAAGTCAGCACTACGTTTTTTTTTTTTTTTTTTTTTTTTTTTTTTTTGAATAAAATGTTTTTCTTTCAGACATAGACAATTGCAAGATTTAAGTACATCCAATGAATGGCAGTTCTACTTCGAATACATTACAAAAAGTCCCCCTGGTGTTCACATTTAATTCCAAAAGTCGTTTGCATTTCCTCATGTATAAAAAATCGCTACATTATCAACATATACGATATATAATGCTGATGATGTTTTCACAAGTAAAATGAGATTTTATTTTCCAGCAAGATTTTCTGAAATCAAGAATCCGCAAAAACACTGAACCACAAATTCATATATATATATATATATATATGTGTGTGTGTGTGTGTGTGCGGTGGTTGGAAATGAACAATAACAAAAAGAAATAAAAAAAAAATAAAATAAACATTTTCAAATACTTGAAATGCACTTAAATCATTTTTAGTGGAAATATTTTATGCACAAATAAACACAATGGGGCTATGGGGAAAAGCCTCGACTTTCATCTCTGCAGAGACAACAGACAATGTTATGGGCACAATACACATTTACATTTATATACAACATTGAAGTAGACATTTTAATGTATAGATGCACCAACACAACCACATTGCTTCATACACACAGGCGCGCCCAAAGAAGGATACAGTCGTGCACAACCAGAGACCGAGATAGAATTGTTTACAATTGCACTCGATGAAGATGACTTTGAAACGGATGTTCTTACTGTCACTTTATTACACCATTTCCGGTCTGTGTTGTCGTTAATGCTGGCTATGCAAGAGATTGTAGCAAAAGAGGCGAGGGGGCAAGAAGGCGAGCTTTGGTGCCGATGCCACAGATTTGTTTTGTATGCTGGTGCCGCACAGTGGAATTTGCCTGAATCATTAAATATTTTAAAAGGTGCGCAACTAAGTTCTCCCAGTTTTATTATATAAAAATGTAACTTTATTATGGAAACATGTTTACAAATGATGGATTAAAACTACTGCCCATCGCTGACTACTACTTTTTCCCATCTTTCTGGTAAAGTTTGAATTCCGTCATAGTAAAACCGTTTATTTTTTGAGACTATACCCGAATCTAGCCAGACCATGTGCCATCGAACGGAACAAGTGATCTTCGGATGGCGCAATATCTAGAGAATATGGGGTAAGATTTCCCATTTCAGCGTTTCCAGATAGGTTTTAACGGGTTTGGCCACGTGATACCGAGTGCTGTCATGCTAAAGAATCACTTTTTCGTGCCTCTCTGCGTATTGTGGGCGTTTCTCTCACAGAGCTCAGCTCATTCGCATTGATTGAAGTCAATATCGAACCCCAGTAATGGTTTCGCTTGGATTCAACAGCTCGTAATAAATAACACCGACATGAACCCATCAAATACAGAGCATAACTTTCGCAGCGTGAATATTCGGCTAAGGCAACGACGTAGAAGCATGACCGGTCAGACCCCATGACTTTCTTTTCATTGGATTGCTGCAACAAATCAATTTTCCATCGCCCGTTACAATACGATGAAGAAAACCCTTCCTTTTTTGTCGCTGTAGCAGTTGTTCACAGGCAAAAAGACGACGCTCAACGTCCCTCAGATTCAACGCATCAGTAACCCAAGTTCCCTGGCGGTAATGGTTTGGCGGGTAACTCCTAACAGTAAAGCAAGCTCTACCTGCGTTTGACACGGATCCCAATCAAGCAATCCCGTCAATTCAGTGTCTTCGAAGGTTTTTTGTCTTGCTTCACGCAAACGTTCATCAACATCAAAATCTCCGTCTTTGAAATGACGGAACCAATCTCGACACGTTGTTTCACTTAAAGCAGCATCTCCGTAAACGTTTTGAAACTCTCGGT
The DNA here is from genome assembly GCA_019455685.1 of Philornis downsi. Lineage (NCBI taxonomy): Eukaryota > Metazoa > Arthropoda > Insecta > Diptera > Muscidae > Philornis > Philornis downsi. Next base: position 36,185 of record JAHXMU010026282.1, on the reverse strand, counting down.
GAGCTTCAGCCGCTGTTCTCCTCGATTGAAAGAAGAGAATCAGTACTTCCCGCATATGACGATTATTTAGTACAAAATCATACATATTCACACAACCAAAAGAATATGACGTTAAAAGAAAATCACTGTTGTGTCGAGGCGATATGTTTACCATATGCCTAAGCTTAGATCATGACGTTTATGTTATGGCAGAATGGACCAGCACTTACAGCTGGCGCCATCTATTGGCAAACAGCAGGAATTTAGTTGCGCACTTGATATATTACATGTTATTGGTTATGCTCCAAGTTGAATTTGTAAGTAAAGTCTTTATGGAAATTACTAAATGTGAGATGGTTTGTAATGTGTCCTATGCTATTTAATTTTGACATTGCGGATTCTAACCCACTGTTAAAGCTCATCTGGTCTCACGGTCGATACTCTTTCTGTTATATTTATAACTTGTCATCTTTTCATATTTTTCTTCGTTCGTATTATGTGGCCATTATATGTACTCGTATTTGGCATAAAATCTTTTGACATGTTTGTTCAATATTCTTTAGAGATGTCTGCTTCGAACTCAACTATTGGGTGTGAAAATATTCTTAATGTGGAGTTGTAAAGTATTTTGTCTATGTTTTTCTAGCTAAATGGTGCATATAAATTGTAGTTTTTAAAGAAACTTTTATATGTTTAGTAGAGGGTGAAGTTTCCACTTTAGGCCTTTTTTAGTGATAATCATTTGGGAATGACAAGAACCCTTGGTAGAATTTACCAAGCAAATCAAGTCTTAGGAATTTCGGACAAATATTTTCCGGTAATGCCATCGGGCATCCGCTTGATGGCAGCTAAAGTGAGAAGGCATGGTAACACCGTAACCTATACTAGTATTGAAATTCAACCCAAACCAGCATGTTGGTCATTAGCAGACTTAACAATAGCAGGGGATACAGTGGCCCGGTAAGCCGCTCATGTAGGGTTATCTATTAAAATATACATAAAGCTATGATTTCGATGAAACTTTTATTTCATTATAATGCTTGGGCCTTGCCCTTAGGTACGAAATGCACTATCATTTAAATAACAGCCCATTGACACCCCCACATCATAATCAGCACCAAACAGCCAGTTATGGCTTCTCCACACACACACTTCTGGGTTCTTCAAGCCTCATATGTGACCATTTTGCTCGTTGACGTAATCCGCGAGTGAGAAATGAGCTTCATCGCTGAAGAAAATGTTGTTTGATTGAAAGCTCAGGTGAATCACCACTTTAGTTTTAACTATTTTTACGCGTTCTTCGGACAAATAAATGGATAACCCTATATTGCATAATATCATCAGGGTAACGCAAAATAAGTAAACCATCCAGCGTCATTCGGGATCCCATTTGAAGATATCCAACTGGAATGTTCACATTCTTCACCGAGAAGTTGCATCTATCTGATCGGCAAATATCCTTGATAAATATGAAACTGCCATTCAACACCATTCAGTCTGTGCCTAGAGTAGGCATAAGTATATAAATCCGGCCACAAGATTAAAATTGTTCTGGAACATTTTAATGTCAATGTAGAAAGGGAAGACGTCCTTTGGCCAACAATTGGAAAATTCAGTTTACATAACAAATCCTGTCAAAAACAAATGCCAATACAATTTGGCAGTAAGTGGAACCAGGTTCTACACATACAGACATTCACAAATCGACGTGACGTATCTTCGGATCGTAACACGAGAAACCAGATTGATCACGTGGTAAGTGGAGGGCATGCTTCAATTGTCATTCACATGCGCGCGATCTGTGGTAATAACATTCATAATGTACGTAATCGGGTATAATGAAAGCTGGATGTCACTAAGCCCCATACTTCCGATATAGCCGCAGCCCACTCTACTAAATTCTCTCACAGAAACACAACAACGAAATGAACCTGATTCTCACATTTCTAACAAACAGTGACAACATATTGCGAATTCTATGCGTGCGCATTATTTGGGAAACCATCGCAGATAACCTTTGGTACGATGAAGAATGCCGCATTGTGCTTGAGGACATGAATGCTGTACACATGGCAAGTCGCAGCCAATCGTAGAACGGGCTGTGAGGATGCCCTGTAACGTGAGGAAAGATATGCCGAAGTGTGTGTCGAAAGAGCGCAAGAGTAATAGAATAGAAAGGTATAGAGACTGGGGTGAAGACCGAAAGCTCGAGAGTGAAGCTAAAAAGGAAGTGTTATGGAGCAAAACTCCCCTCTTGTAAGGACAGCGATGAAAATCTGATCACAGATAAGCTGCGTATCTGTCCATAATCGTGTGCCATAATCGGAGAAAGTGCATTTCTATAAGCTGCTAGTTCGGGACATGATGAAATCAGGCCAAGTATCGATGATAGCTTAAGTTTCTCAGCACCAAGTCAAAACGAAACTAGAATATGAGAAAAAAAAAACCGCGAGTGCTAAAGGCCTGCCAGCGGAGCTGTTTAAGACAAATTTATGTGATAATCAGTGTGCATTAGCTCCTAAAAACGATTTGGCGCACGCAATGCATGTCTGATGATTGGAATTTACATCTATTATGCACTGTCTTCAAAAAATACTGTCCTAATGTATGTACCAATTACACCATGATCGGCCTTTTAGCCGTAGCTTATCAAGTTTGATATGAGAAAGACTAAAGCTTATTTTTATGATCGGATGCGACATTATTAACGCGGTTTTAGACCTGGTAAATCTAACGTTGACCAGGTATTCACACTAGGACAAATCTAAGAAAAATCGACACGTACCACTTTTCCGTCAATTTTAAAGTTGCCTTCGACAGTCCCATACAGCTACAAATGTATGAGACCATTGCCGAGCTTTGTTTTCCTACAGAGCGTCTTTGCAGGATGATAGAGTCATCTGACCGACACGAAGTCTGCAGTAAAGATGGGCATTAATATTAGAGGAACATTTTACACCAAATAAGATTTTAGAGAGCACTACAACGTATCATATGACCTTTTCTACATGCCGTTGGAGTTGATTACAAAATAATCTGCAGGTAATGTGACTGATACCATATTTAAGAAAAGTCATACGAGTATGTTGTATGCCCTTAGTAAACCATTTACACCGGGCTAGGATTTAAAGAGCGCTACAATGTATTAAAATGGCGTTGGAGATATTTACGAGAAAAACTGCAGTTAATGCGACTGATACCATCTTTAAGAAAAGCCATGTAGTACTTGCCAGCGTTGACGATACGCTCATTACTTTGAGATGTTACTGCAGCCGTCTCAAGCGTCAAAAACACATGAGAAAAATGGGAATTATTATTTGTTTCATCGAATAAAAAGTTTGCTCGCTTGGGACTCTATAATTTTCGAGTTGGGGATGAATTCATTGAATGAAATGATTAAAATTAATAATATCAATCTGGAAATTAAGAGAATAGCATTACTGGCAAAAATAAGTTGTTAGGGGTATAGCAAGCGACTTAGTGAGAAGAGCCTCTTTCGACGAACAAAAAGACACCAGGCCTTAGTTCCACTGTCATGCAGTATGCCCCAGAATTCAAGGTTAAGCCTCAAGAGGATAAATCAAAATTTGGGAGTCTTCAAGGGGAAGAAAATACTCTGAAAATATATGAATGTATCAAAGGAGAGTATCGGCATCGTATGAATCATGGGCTGTATGAACCGACATCGACGTGGCCAAGAAAATACAGTGATTATGTTGGCTGGTTTATGTTGTGTGAATGGAACTGAATGCTTTAATGGGAATATGTTTCGACAATGAAATCGATTTGCAGCGCCAAAGAACGCGCAGTATTTTCTACTGAAAGAATCAGGCTTTCGAAACGAGGTTAAAACTTGATATGAAGGAGTAAGAGCCTAGAAGATTAAAGCGTTTAAAAATATTTTGTACGTGCGCTGTTTAACAGATAACGATGCATATTATAGTCACCATCCGTGAAACAATCGAAATCGTATAAATCAGGAGCTATTTGCCTACATCAACAGAGTAGTAGACCATAACTATCCAGCTTGAAAATTCTTAAGAAGAGGGTAATCGAAATCTGGGTGGAAATACCAGTTTTTTACAAAACTTGGTCTCATGAACCAAAGAAGAAGGAGCGAAAAAGACTGCATAGTTCAAGGACATCTATTACAATCGAAATTTGTTGTTATTTGTCTTGAATGGCGGCTACAACATGCAAGAAAATAATCTCTTTTGAGAATGTAGAAAGTTTCTTCAGAAATGTATTCTTTTATTAAGCGAAATTTTTTAGTTTAATTCCTTGTTTACTCTTTCAGAAGTTATTTGCCAACTGTAAGCATTATTGCTATTAAGAAACTGATTTATTTGCAATTGTATGTTAACAACATTGCCACGTTATTCTTATTTCGTAGGAGTCGCAGATAGATCTATTTATTTACATATAAGTTTGGCTAAAAATAATGTGTTTTCTTGGCTCTGACTTCTTTATCACATAGCCACATACAAACGCGCTGTTTCAAACACATTTGCACATGAATTTCTGCGAATGCACCAACTTCTACATCTGGGTGGAGTGTGAGATAAATACATTAGGGTGAGTTTTTTTTGCAACTTTCGCATAATTTGCTAGCTTTTCTGGGTTATTCAAGTAGGCAATGAATAAAAAAATTTATTGTGAAATGCACAGTGCTTAATTTCATGGACAATAATAGAAACTTAAACTTACTTTCCACTTGTATTGTTTTTACTACGTTTTAAAGCAACGGCGCGATGGATGTAACGAGTTTTACAGTCACCAAGGAATGGCGAAAATGGTTGGAATTTCGATGGCAGTAAAAAGCACTCCCCAACAGAATTATGTTTTTATCATATTGTTAGAAATGTATTCACTGTTTAGATATACGAATTTTTAACAAAAAAAAAAAAAAAAATTATTGAAAATACAAGTAAGTTTCACCCGTTTTGCGAAAGATAGCTACCAGCAAGTTATGGTTGGAATTATCAAACATAAAACGTCATATTGCAACGCTTAACATCTGCCAACACTATAGCCGTGAACTATTAACGTTTTTGTAAGAGCGCCACATATTTTTTTTGCGCGAAAATTTCGAGATTTGATCTGAATATATGTGAAAACGTTTGATTTATCTCTTCAATTCGAAAAAAATCTGTAAACTGATTGTTTTTGATTTATATGGCTACACCGCTTTAAATGGAAGAAGTTGTCATGGATGGTTTCTCAATAGAGAGTTTGGCGTTGAAGACAAGGAATGCAGCAGAAGTCCGAAAATTCAAGAAAACACGGAATTGAAAACATTATTGAAAGAAAATTCGTGCGAAACCCGAGAAGAACTTGCGATTACATTAGGAGTGACTCAATAAGCAATATCACATGGTTTACAAACATTGGGTATGAAACGAACTTAAGAAAATTGAGTTAAATACGAACTGATACCTAGAAATGTTTAATGCCGGTTTTGAACATAAGGAATTATATTTTTCAGGCAAAAACAGAAGAATTCTTTCCATCATATCATATAGCCACTAGTGATGAAAATTGCGGTTACGCAAGGACGATGGAAATCATACGGATTAGGTGTTCATGTTTCAACATTGACAACCAAGCAGAATATTTATGGAAAAAACTCATATTATCTAGTTAAAAATAGCTTACTGGGGCATTCTGTTGTGTACAAATCTTTTTCCACCGAGCAATTTTTACAAGTTCGGAAATAGAAATTAGTCTGAGTGAGCTAAATCTGGCGAATAAGATACCCGATGAAGAAACTCAATCTTTATTTCATTCATTTTGGCCATCACAATAGTAGATGTGTGAGCTAGAGCATTGTGTTGATGAAACAACACATTATTTTTTGCCAAATGCGGCCTTTTTCCATAATTTCATAACGCAAACGCTGCAACTAATTGGCAAAAACCCGGTTTCATTGCGATGAAACATCGCCAAACACTCTACTGAAACATCTTTATGACGCGGTTTTTCCTCTGTTGAAAGCAAGCGCGGCACCCCTCTTGCACACAGCTTTCTCATCTTCAATTCTTTGGTCAATATACCGTATAGCATTTTTTGAAATGCCTACCATTTCAGCTAGCCCACGCGCCTTCAGCCAACGATCATCTGAGGTTCAAAATATCTTTTAACATGAGATTGACTGATTCGTTGAAAATGCCAGCATCGGCATCAAGCTCCCTAATTTTTAATTAACAGTTTCTGAGCGCAATATCTGATATTTTGGTGGACGTGACTGTCATTGGTAGACGGTGTTCTTCGCCTTAAATTAGCCCTCGTCCTTCTCTAAACTGTTTATCTTACTTTTAACTAATTTTTGTGACAAGATCTGTTTACCGAATGCTGAATGCATTATTCTAAATGTTTCCGCAAGTAGAGGTTCCATTTTCGTAACTTAATTCAAAGTCTTTGTTCAGTAGAACAATCAATAAAAAAAGACGCATTTAATAGGCTTACACGCGTTTTATTTTTAGACGCACTCAATCAGACCTTCAGGTGAATGACGATTCCGGACGTCTTAGTTTGAGAAACATTTACAAGACTTATCGATCACTCGAATTGTTCGTCAGACACATCGAGGTGACCGCAGATACTGATGAGTGGCTATATGCGGGATAGAACCCGCGAGCATGCGAACGATAGCCGCGTGTGCTAACCATCGCTCCACGTTCGTTCACTTGGTCAGCAAATAAAACATTCGAAAAAAAATACCTCTAAGAATCTGAACTGAAATCTGGTTCCACTTCTTTGTCACAGTATTTTACACGAGTACTTGGGTCGGTTCCTGACCAGTTTTTCTAATTGTTACAAACCGAATGAAAAATTAAATATATACCCCAATTCTATCGGATCCGTTATAAAAAAACATTTGATATTCACAGCAGCAAATCGTGGTAGTTTTATGGTTCTAACTATATCTTATTGATGCAATAATATGGAGCGTACTCGAATAACCTGGTCAGATTCCTTCCAAATATCAAATATTATGAGAGAAATTAATAAATAAGTAAGTAATAAAATAAATTATAATTGAACCAAAAAAAGGCTTCTGAAAATATGATAGTGATCTGATGGCGTAATAAAATTTCAGGGCGCACATAGAATACATGTTTTAATTCCACCCTATTATCGTTCCACAGTGAAAATAATACATATATTAAGTCTTGTAAAGTTTGATCGTAATCCGAATGTATTCGTCCTAATGCATGGAAGACAGCAAAAGGCATATTCCGATTAGTTCAAAATTTTGGTTTCTTTGTGGACAATGTCTAGATGTTGTTTTATCTGGAGAAGTATGAGAAAAATTCCATCCATAAAAGAAAATGAAAGTGAAAGAAGATGCATTTCGACCGCTAATATTTTGACTCTAAACTATTGGTTAATATGGATTATAATTTGGACAGTAAATCATTGGTTACAACCGTGACAAGTGATCCTTAAAGTTCTTAAGCAAGCTCACCCTAATGTACATGTCTAAGCAGAACTACCACTCGGCGGGTGTGCGATATTGTATACGTACTTTGTGTCTTGCACAAGCAACGTTATGTTGTTGTTATGAGTTCTATTGCCAAAGTTAATATGGAAATTGTAAAAGTTTCTCTACGGTATCTTGTCTCCGGTTTTCTTTTTCTAGCTATGCATTAAATTGTAGTATAAAACCACACATATGATGATTTCCTTTGTTATTATTTTGTTCCAGACGTTTCTTAGCATTTTCTTCGCTTTGATTTTTTTTTTGCACCCCTTGGTAGAGTCGTTTCGCAAAACTCACAGACAATTTGAAATGAAATGAAAAAACGGGGGAACGATTGTAAACTTTTGTTAAATTTCCTTGTCGTAGAGGATAAAGAACAATTTCATTTCAAACTCTTAACAGAAATGTGCACATTTCTGGTGGATTTCTTCGGCACTGACATAGTAGAAGCTCAAGGAGAAGCATTAAATTGATGTGCAAAAGATAGGATATAAAGATGACGAAAAGCTTCCTTGCAATCAAAACCATAGTAAAGAAGGATCAGCGAATGAGGAGTGACTTATCATTCATCTACTGGGTAGTGAGTGCGATATGTAGGTGTACCCCTAAAATGTATTCTAATTTCAATTTAAGTTATTTTTATAGTCAAGCAACCGTCAACAACTACCATTACTTCTTGTATAAAAAATACTCTATAAATGATACCACAAAATATGGGACTGGGATGGGCAACCAGCCAATATTTAGGTTGTTGGATGGAAAAGACGCATTAACTCGTACTCAAAATAGACAAAAGTTCACCATCGCCGCCAATTGGAGTTCAAATACAGTCCGAAATTGAAAAAGAACCAAAGAATTTGAAATAACCTTATCATAAGATGAACCACTCATGACGACTCTTATAGGTTTGTTAGGATTAATAGAAAATTGAAGACGGAAATTCTATGCAACCTCGAGTTGTGCAAACATGTTACTGGCCAGCAGTTTAAGGGAATTTGAAGGGACACAAACATGAGTAATCTATTTTTATATAATACACAAAATGCGAGAATGCATGCTTAATACTCTTGATTGTTAAACATAAGATATAAGAAATTCCACCACAAGTTTGTATACCGATTGATTTATCGGCCCATCTATCCATTCGTGTAGTTTTGTATGCACACTGCAGGTTGGAATTCAATGCAATAAATACGGAAACTATCCCAAAAAAGGAAAAATGAAACTACCAAAGTTTCATTACAATAGAGGTAATAATGTAGAGGTCATGAAAAAACACACATGCATACATTTTCTGCATGTAGCGGTTTCCATCAGGAATTTTGGTATAGATTGCCGGTCTCATTTAACATCCAGTTTCGGAAATTCGAAAACTAATTGTGAAATGTTATTTTGCAAATAAAATATAGAGTTATCAATTTAGTGGTCTCAAAACCGCCGGTCTGCAAGGCTATCAGCTGTTAAATACCTGTCACCTGAAGTGTTATTTAAGAACATGGATTGTTTAACAACCAAAGAACACGTAAAAATAGTTAAACCTTACTACAAAAGAGATGATTCAAACGTAAACACCTTTCGTGTATTACGGGGTGAATATGGCCATCATAATCAAATTACTGTGCAAGGAATTGGCAAGATTATATTAAGATTAAGAATTTAAGAAAAAAAATTGGAAAGACTGGATGCGGCATAGATGTGGTCACATTTTTTTGTGGAGCTACGGCAAAGACCGTGCTTACGCGAATAATCCTCAAACACTGGAGCGTTTGGAAACCAACATTCGTCAAGTTATCACCGAGACACCATCCGAAATGTGCGAAAAAGTGGTCGATAACTACCTCAAGGCGATCCACTGCTGCAACCAATCCAGTGGCGGAAATCATAGCTTTATGTGTGTTTTATTTAACTTTACTTTTGAAAAGAAAATTGTCTCAAAAATAACCTAAACAGTTGTCAATGCTGTGAGGATCTGGTGAAAAGGCAGTGGAAAGGTGTAAAAAACATGTTAAACTCATCGATGACTATCCATTTTTTCACCACTTTTAGACCACAATCACGCGCATCTTTTTGACTTCCCTGGATGCTCTTTTTTACTGGGAAGGTGAACATCGACCAAAAAAAGATTTGATGGCTGTATCGGACCCACGATCATAAGCACGACAGTCACATGCACGTCCCGTACGTCTATTGTTCTAGAGATACTTCGATAAAGGTATCCGCAGATGTTAATAAGACGTCGTATTTAAAAATCCATCGAAAATTTCAATTTTGATAAATTTCTGAAAAGTGTTTTAAAGACAACTCTGAAATTACAATCAACTCAAAGAATATAACGTTTACTGTAATTTAGCATTTATAGGTATATTTCAAATATTATATCGAAGCTATTAGAAGCTTTACTGGAATTTTCTACTCCGTGTTCTTTTTTAAAACCTTCAGAGAAATTCACAAAAACTGTAACTTTTCCAAACCCCCAGACTGTAACTATAACCGGTTAACCTAATCACGCCACCGCTGATACAAAAATGACGGGGTTTTCGCCTGCAATTTAGCATCTCTAATATTTGTGGATGAATTAGCTACATAAGTTGGGTTAATTATCCTTTCACTTTGAAATCTAATACATTATTTCTGGCATACTTACGCAGACTTTGAATGCGATTAGTTTAAGCACTTTCACATGACTTCAAAATTTAATATGACTAAAATTTAATATGAAATCTTTAACAAGCAACAAACCTTCTAAATACCGTCAAATGAACATGGAATGGAGGTATTTAAAAACTGAAATTACTTCACTTGTTATACTTATTTAGTGTAGCGTATTAGAAACGGAAATAACTTTTGAAAGTTTTACCTAAAGCCAAATTGATTCTGCGGCTCTAAAAGAACTCTACTCCTCTACTATAGCACTGCGAAAATTAGTCGTTTCAGTGATCAACCGCTCAAATACTTAGTTTGGCCTAACCTGCTTTATGGCTTTCCACACTTGTCATAAAATCCCAACTTGTTTATTTATTAGCCAAACTTGAAAACTACAGAAATACAAACCAACCAGGCAAAAGATATTTAGCATTTCTTTAGTAATATCCTGTTTGGTTGTATATTTTAAGTTGTTGTTGTCATTGCTGAGATATGCTCTGAAAGATGTCACTTTGCCACTACCATATTTCTTGATGTGCTGCTGATAAAACATACGTACGACACTTGACACTGTCACATTGGTGACATACAAATGTCTGTACGGACTTCCATCTGTCCGTCCATCTCTCTGTCTATCTATCTTTTTGTCTTCTCCCTAGACTTGGGGCTTTTCTGTGTTTGCGTAGAATCTAAGTTTTATAGTTTGAGCCGCTTTCCCAGGATGATGTGATAGCATTGCGTGTGTGAAGTTTTGCAAAAATGAAAAAGTGCTTAAAAAAATTTGAAATTTTTTGTTCGCCTTTTCGCGATAAACTATTTTTTATGGTGTTAGCTTAGGAAAGGCTCATATCCTTCCAGCCGAAATGAATAGAAGAATGGATGGCGCTACGTTTGCATAGATTCCTAACCAGTCATCATCATCATTATCATCATGTATTGTTGACAGACTGATAGCATGACAACTCATGAGTCCGTAGAAATTGTTTTTTTTTTTTTTTTTGAGAGAAAGAGGGTCGGAATGTTTTGTTATTGTTGGTGTACAGAAAACAGAATGAATGATTTTGATGTGTTGAAAACTTGTAAACCTTTCAGCGCTCTTGGTGATATGTAATGCGTAATACTGCGTATTTTCCTATTAGTTAAAATAATTGAATCGAATAAATATTCAAATCAAATACAGTCAATGGTAAACGACCATTCGGATCCAACGCTGTACAGCTACGGGCAAAACATCATTAAAAAGTATCTCAGAATATTGTAATACCTCAAATAGACTCCAGTCTTGACAACATCTTTAGCACTAAAAACAATGCTCAACGCTAATTATGCACACAATAATTAATGAATGTTATCACAACAAAGATGTTAAGCCAAAGCTTGCTATTTGCCCTAATTGTGGCTATTTCTTTGTAATATGGCTCACCTTGTATTAACAATTACCACCAGACACATCTTGAAAGCCTATAAGTATACTTTGGTTTCCAGTTTATTTGTTCAACTACATTAGGGCTATGTGCGTAACTCACCACAAAACATAAACAATAGCGGTTCATTGAAGAAGTAATTGTAGAGTGAATAATGCCGTAACAAGTCACCATGATGTCTCAGTCAAACCATCAGCTTACACTGTTAAATGGAAGTATTTCCCATAGGCATAAAACGGAATACAACAGCTGCCACGTCTTTCCACATGCTACAAAAATGCTTTAACTGCAAATCGAGCTTATAAAAACCTTCAGAAATCTACTCTGTATATCATTCACAAAAATAATCACATTAATTACAAGCACTATCAGATTTAGAATAACAATTCAAAAATTGTATGAATGGGAGAGTCTCTCAAATTTTGTCAGATCCAACTCACTCTATTGTCGAAGGGAAGTGTTTTCCACAGGAATAAAACGGAAAACAACCGCTGGCATATCTTGTACATGCTACAAAAATAATTTAACTGTAAACCAAACTTATTAAAAAGCTGTCCTGGATATCATTCACAAAAATAATCGCAGTAATTTTAAGCAATATCAGATTTATAATAAAAATTCTAAAATTCTATGAATGGGATATAAGAGAGCCTCCCATATTTTGTCAAATTCATTGCGTTCTGCATTAGACTGCATTATAAGAGAGCCTCTCATATTTTGTCAAATTCATTGCGTTCTGCATTAGACTTACTGAAAAAGTTTAAGAGCGATTCTGATCGGTCAGATTAAGAAACTTCTATTAGACTTGGTAATTACTCTACTAATCGAAGTTTTTGTCAGATATATCGAGAGAAGACTGCTGCTCAAAGAAATATTTGATGGCTGTACAGCGGTTCGAACTCAGGATCATAAGCGCACCATCGCCGCCATGAAAATTGTATTGTCCTGTTTGCCCTCACAAATAAAACAAATAACATTATATTCCATGAAAATGATATGGGCTGTTCTCTCATTCAGAGAACTGGCACGCATTGAGTCTTTAGACTATCTAAACGGGAGATACTGACTGCTTAACAACGATTTCAAACGCTAGTTTGAGAAGTAAACTTATCAACTTATCGTTTATCATCAGTATAAACACTCTTTACATTTATTTTTAAAGATTATTTCTAGCAAATTTTAGACCTAATTGCATCTAACATGGGCCATTCTCAGGTTCCAATTTGCGATCGTGCATTCCAGCATTTCCGTGAAGCAATTAATATTGGCCTCAAATTACTCCAATGCATGAAATGCGTTCAAAAAAATATTTATTTATTCAACAATTTCTATTTTATCTCCTTCATAGTAGTCCCCCTCAGATATAATACAATTGCGCCAGCGTTTTTTCCATTCCTCAAAGTAGTTCTCATATGCACTTTTTGGTATGTACTTGAGCTCTCTCAGCGATTCGGTATTATCTCCTCAATTGTCACAAAACGCAGCCCTTTCTTCCAATCCAATCCAATCCAATCTTCTATCTTGGGAACAGGAAAAAGTCGCAGGGGGCCTGATCTGGCGTTGGCTGAAGCATGATAACGGTGTTGTTTTTGGCCAAATAATCTTTCACAAGCAAAGATGAGTGAGCAGGTGCATTATCATGATGCAAAAGCCATCAATTTTTTTCCACAATTCCGGTCATTTTTTTCGTATTCCTTCACGCAAACGGCGCATAACTTTGAGGTAATACTCCCTATTTACCCTACGACCTTGTGGTAAGAACTCTTGATGCACTACGCCATGGTAATCCAAGAAAAGAGTGAGCAAGAGTGGCACGCATTTTTTGGTCTAGACTCTATTCGACTCTTCCATTGGAACGATTGGGCTTTGGTTTCGATGTCATAACCGTGATTCGTAATCAGTTATGACCCTTTTAAGCAAATCCATATCATCGTTGACGTCATTCAACAACTCCTGCGTGATGCTCATGCGACGTTGTTTTTGGTCAAAATTCAGCGATTTTGGAACGAACTTCGCTGCCACACGCTTCATGCCCAAAATTTCTAAAAAAAAAAATTGCGTGGCATTAGCCAACCGGTATGCTGGTATGCCCTAATTGTGATTCGGCGATACTCCATAATAAATTTCACTTTCTCAACATTTTCATCGGTTGTTGTTGTGCTGAGGCGTCCAGAGCGAGCGTCGTCATTCACATCTTCTCGAGCTTCTGTGAAAAGCGTGTACCACTTTTAAACATTTTTTTGACTCAGCGTACTCTCACCGTATGCCACTGTCGGCATTTCAAATGTTTTCTTACACAAAATTTGATGCAACTTCTTTGATCCATTTTATACGATAGCATAAAATTGCCGAACACCCAAAACACTCGTCTTATTTATGCCTCTCACAAACAAACTAAACATGCTATATAGATGAAACCGTCGACATATCTTCGAGACGAGTTTACCAACATAAAAAGAAATAATAATCGAGAGTCGAATGTACGTAGCCCGCGAAATTTTTAAAATTCACCTTATTTTTTGAACACAAAAAAAAGTCAAGAAAAAAGAAAAGTCTAGATCATATCGGCCATTTCACCGTTCCGGTGAATGTAATATGCGGTTCCCTAAATTATTTTTGCACCGAATAGTCAGCAAACAAAGAATAGCAATCCTCCGATAAAAGGCACAGGTTACATTTTTTGAATCCGATTCCATTTTGGATTCCAATGTTTCCCTACTTTAAGCAGAGATGTGGTGAATTGGGTCCAATTCAGATGACATACATAAAATGTCCAATATTATTGGCATTATTTTGGCAATCAAGGAAGCTCCTTAAAATAATTTCTATGTAAAATATTCGTACCCAAAGAATTCATGAAGAACCAAACATTCCCGAAACTAGTGAATACATAATTGTGTCAGAAATACTAGATTGTACTGCTGGTATAGAAATCTTCAGATATGCGTAGATACGAGCATATAGGACAATTTTTCAGAAATTTTGCGCTTGCTCTTTTTCAGGTTATTAAAACTGATTGAAGAAAATTGGCCCATTGGCCGTAAAATGATTTCGTACTGAAATATCCTGAAATAGTGCAAAGATGCCAAAATTTTAAATACATACTGTTTGACCGAAACCAGAACTAGAAAATGTATACTCTGGGAGAGCTCCATAGTTAATTTAAGCTATCACTGAGCCTACCAGTTCAACTTCCAATGATGCTGTGACGAAAGAGAGATAGTCTGGTATTTTGACTAAATTAAAGGAAATCATTGAAATATTCCAATATTTTTAAAATGTTAAATACTTTCTAAATTTGTAGCTGATTGATTATACAGGGTGACACATGAATCGTGCTACGGTGTAACAGTTACTGTAACAATGGGAAGCGTTATTCAAAGATGTTGAAGGAGTTTTTTTTACCCAGAACTGCGTCGCAGATATATGCGTTTCAACAACATTTGGTTTCAGTAAGATGGAGCAACTGCACACATTGTCAGACCGGTTATGGCGGAGCTCCAACGAAAATTCCCAAACAAAATAAATATCCAGAAACTTCACTTTCCGCTAGCCCCCAAGGTCATCTGACCTGACTGCACCAGACTTTTTTCTTATAGGGTTATCGTATGTCAAACAAGGGATGTATAAAACTAGACCAAGCAATTGGACTGAATTGAAGCTGTCCATCAACACAATAATTGAGGCAATCCCGCAATGAATAATTTTCTGTTCAATTGCCACAGATGCGTGAATGAACATAGAGGCCATTTACGGTCCATCATCTTCAAAGCCAATTAGTTGTCTAAAATAGAATTGATCACTTATTTTTTTATTGTTTCTACACAGTAATATGCTTGCTCTAATTTTATTGGGTATTCGTGGTCTATTTGAGTGATCCAGCGAGTTTATATAACATCAGAGAAAAGGATCGAAAGTAGTCGTCTCGCCACTGCGATCCTTCTGCGGGTGTTTTGAAAAAGAAATATTTCTTTCGCTAAGATAGGACCTCAGTTTCGGACAGAGATGTGAACACTTTGGTTTTAATGTCCTTTTTGGAACACTTTGAACTTTTTTAAGACAAAATTTTTGTTAAATCGGGTTATTTAAAACTAAAAGATTTACCAATGAAAGACACCTTTCATCAAAAAGTTGTTTCTCCGTACAAATTTTGTAGCAGAATGGGTCAGAATCGATTTATCCTTTTATTCGTGCTGTAAATTAGGCAACACATATTAGCGGTTTTATGTTCATACCTCTGAACTCTAGTATATTTATTACTTTTAAGATGTTGCGATCTGATGACGTTTGCTTAACAGTTATGCCAAAATGAGACATAGTTCGTTGTATTTCAATAAATATTCCTTTTCACACAAAAGAAAGTTTCTAATTCCTCTCATTGAAATAAACTTTTTATCTATCAGCATTGTGGACATGGGCTTCTGAATTTGCCTTTGTTGGGTATTCGAAAATAAATGGGTATTATGGGGTATAAAATAAAAACAATGGCAGTAAATATTCATTCCCATTTTTTATGTCTTGCAGTAAAAAGGAGAAACAATGAAATATGAAACAAATCCTTAGAAAATATTCATTAAAAGCATTCCCTCTTGGCCACTGAAATTAAAATGAAAAGCCACTGTGACACCTGAGTTTGAAAGCCAACATTCGAAGAATTATAGAGGGCTTCTGTATGATGCAAAAGAAAATTGTTTTGCTGTCAAAGGAAAGGAAACTCCATTTATCAACGTAGTTATTAAACAAATAAGTTATAGTAAAGAGACAGTTTGCGTAAGATTGCGTTGCATAGTTGTATTTGGGCAGAGGTTTTATTTTGTAGACTGATGACAGGTCCAACACAGTACTGTTCATGATGTAGATTCAAAGGATTTTTGTGAACTAATGCATGACGCAGCTTCTCGAATTTACTTCGCTCTTTGATAAATAACCAGATACTGACCATTGCACATAAAACTGATGTAGAAATTTCAGGTAGATGAACTGATCCAGAAATACCTCTGCCAATACGTTTACTTTGGCGCCAAAGTGTGCGGATTATCAAAAGGGGAGTGGCGAATGGATTGGTTTATGTCAAATATTGTTCCATACTAATGCTCAATAAAATCACCAAAATTATAACTTACGGATGTCTTTCGCTTAGAAATCATAGGAGAACCATTGATAAATCGTTCAATTTATATCCGTAGTGCCATAAGTGGCGTAGTGCCAGTTCATTCCCCTGAAATCTTGACAGACATTATAGATAGGCATTAACACGACGGGCAAACATTTAGGATACTGTAGCAATTAAAGCGGTATTACAGAATTTCGGAAAATAGGCCAACTTTCAATAGAGATACCTGCAAGAATAAGTCAATGTGACACAATTATTATCCCTTAGTGCGGTATTGCAAAATATATTTAAACTAAACTGCCTACTCTAAATAATCTATTCTAACCAACCGGATTTGTGTAGTGTAAATATTTAACCAGAGGTGGTGTACCAGGCCTAAATCAGCACCAATAATCGTTTTCCCCAAATTTGCGTAGTGTAAATATCTTATCAGAAGTGGAGTACCTGGTGCAAATGTGGGGATCCAGGGAATTTTGGGTTGCCTGGAGCGAAAGGTGGCTTTTGGTTTACAATTGTGTGAGCCGGAAATATTCCAAGGAAGCTTGTAATATTTCTCACAAATTGTTCACCGAGGAAGGAAAAAATAAAGAATAAAAACACAAGGAATTAGAATTTGGAATGGACAATTTCTATTTCTTTATTTGGAATTGAACAATCTGCGCGGAAGCTTACCAATGTGAACTGGACAGTTTGAACTCACAGTAACAAGTAAGTTTTATCATGCAATTTTAGGAATGACAAAGCGACTAAGAGAGTATATAAGACAGATTGTAGCCATCTTTAGAACATTCTGAAACACACACCAATCAAACTATTAAAGCTTGAGTTGGTGTGTGATTTACGCGCACAAGCCGTGGATGTTTGGCGGATTAACATAAGGGTGGCCAGGCGGATGCTAAACTAAAAAAAAGAATATGAACGTTTTCGGAAATATGCATATTTTGGCATCAACACCTGGTCTAAAGCGATTATCGGTATCAGGTTGATTGCCGGTACCGTTTTAAACCTGGTACTCCACAACTGATTAGATATTTACACTACGAAAATCCGGTAAAAGGGCTAAGAGAAATAAATCGATCCATATCACATTGCTGACTTTGGTACACCCATGATGACACTGACTCCAAATCAGGGATCTTAGTGAGAGTTTTTGCAAGAAACGAGGAATTAGACAGGGCAAAAACTTATCGTGCTACTTCTTTCACATACAGGTTAGCGCACCAATTTTGGTACAACAAGGAATTCAAATATGTATAATGTGTTTAATTATTTTATTATTTTTATTGTATACCCCACCCTTATTCACTCATATGGAACACCTCATCAGAATATTATTCATTGCGGCCTGAAGGATTAAAGTTACGATCGCCTCAATCATTCTTTTAATGGACTGCTTCAATTCAGTCAAATTCCTTGGTTTCATTTTCTACACCTCTTGCCTGGCATAACCCCATAAACAAGAATGTGGTGCAGTCAGGTCAAATAACCTTGGGGGCCAGCGGAAAGTGGAGGTTTTGGACATTTATTTGTTTGGGAATTTTCATTGGAGCTTCGCCATAACCGGTCTGACTATGTGTGCAGTTGCTCCATCATGCTGGAACCAATAGTTGTTGAAACGGAGGCCTCTTTGGTGCAGTTCTGAGTAAAAAGAACTCCTTCAACATATTTAAATGACGGTCCTCATTGACACTGACGTTGTGTTTGTAGCACGATTCGTGCACCACCCTTTGTAAATGATGAACAGTAAACCGACTAGAATCATTTTAAATAAAATCCATATGTTAGCTTCACACTCTGATGACGTAGATATCATTAGCCCGAAAATGAGAGATATTACTGCAGTCTGCTCAAGTATAGAGAAAAATATTCCAAGATATTCGTTCTAAGGGGTAGAGAACCTACTCGTCCGGGATATTGATTGAACTATGGCAATTAAAACTTTAGAGTGGTAGACAACTTCTTCCCTCCTTCCATCATGGAGCTAATGATACCAGCCTGGAAATTAAAAGATGATTATTTCTTGCAAGCAGACGCTACTCTTGACTTAGCAAACAATTTAATGAAAAAGTCATGGAGCAGAATTTCTCTCTGAGTTATAACACAACGAGATAAGTCAGTTGGGGCAGCTTCGATCGTGGTTGACATTCAGTATTACTCTCATCTTAATTTGATGTTTATACCCATCAAGTCTCTTGATGAAAATTAAAAATTGTAGATCAGTATTTCTAAATTTACCGGATTTGACCAAAAACAACGTCGCATGAGCATCGCTCAGGAAATGTTGAACGATGTCAACGATGGTATAGATTTCCTTAAAACAGTCATAACCGATGACGAATCATGGGCTTATGACATCGAAACGAAAGCCCAATCGTCCCAATAGAAGAGTCCAGGAGAGTCAAGACCAATAAAAGCACTCCAAGTTCGATTATATGTCGAAGTTATACCTTGATACCTTGCAAAAATTAAAAAAAATATGTACAAATCGTTCGGAGGTCACCTCAGGGTCCAATCAATTTAAAGGCGGCAACATGTCTGTTGAAGCATGAAGGAAGTGGTTCAAAGCCCACGACTACAACAGCATCAAAACTCTCCGTTCAAGCTTCCCTGTGGTTATTAGTCATCTGCTGTTGGAATTACCCTTGACAGAAAATAAAACAGTCGCTACAAGTTTGAGCCAAACAAATTGCCATTAGAGGCTGATGCACGCACATGATCAGCTCATTTCCTCCATCATAGAAGCTGAGGATTGAGTAGATTTTATTATGATTCACTTTGATGGTGATGAAATCGTAAATCAGTTAATCGATCAATGCCACAGATAGCCTACTTGATATAATAAATTCCTGATTATATTAAAATTATTATTACCATCAATAAATTAAAAACTTCAATATTTTATGCGCATATTTATATAATGAATAAAAAATCTCTAAACAAAAACGCCAAAATCATTATCACAGAAATAAGATGTACTAACATTAAATTGTGTCGGTATTCTTCAAACTAATTTAAATATTTATCCATGATTTATCAAACTATTTTTGTCTTCTTTGAAACTCGATTTGTTATTTATGTGCTCCAATTAGCAATACTATTGACGACTCATCAAATGTTTATTATGTGTGATAATATGATGATATGAAATAAATCTAATTAAGCTGCTGTTGGACAATCTCATTTCCATTTGCTAACAAAATGTTTAAATATTCCACTGACTTGAGTTGTAGTCGAGGTAGAAAAGTAACTATAATAATATATTGCTTGTGTTCTTTGCTTTTTATTTAAAAGTTATATACCTATACTCATATGGTCACTGGCGCAATAGATAATGTATGCAAAATACCGTTCAAACGTGCTTAACTACTATTTTTAGAATCAAGGTACGATGATGGTATATTAACTATTTAGCCGCGAACAGCCAATATTTGAAAGTATATTGGGTTCTTTAAGCTCACTCGATTTGAGTAATACTTTAAAAAGGGTGTTTTTTATGATGATAAGAAAAATATAGCTAACCCTTGTATCATCAACACTTCTTCCATTTCCTGAAACAAAAACAGTCACACCATGTAGATGAACAAAAAGTCCTCGATATCCCTAAAAACAGCAAATTAAAATTTCTATAAAAACGACTTTATGGAATAAGGAAAGTTTATTCTTTTATATTTAAGGTTTCTGTGGTGAAAATAACACAATCTTACTATTCAAACAATAAGCTAATATATATATATATATATATATATATATATATATATATATATATATATATATTTGTTTATATATACATATATAGGTATATATTTTTATAGTCTGGAGTACATTTTGTTGATTTTGTTTTGCGCAACACTGTATATGTATTTTTATATACATATATGTAGATATATATATATATATTTTATAATATATTAAAAATGTAACTTTATTATGAAAACATATTTACAAATGGTTCAATTGAAGTACTGTCCATCGCTAGCTACTGGTTTTTCCCATCTTTCTGGCAAAGCTCGAATTCCGTCACTGTAAAACTGTTCATCTTTTGAGGCTATCCACGAATCTAGCCATTCCCTCTTGTCGTCATATGAGCGGAACTGATGGTCAGCCAGACCGTGTGCCACCGAACGGAACATGTAATAATCGGACGCTGCAATATCTGGAGAATATGGCGGATGGAGTAAGACTTCCCATTTCAGCGTTTCCAGGTAGGTTTTCCAGGGCTTGGGCGCCTGGGGCTGAGCTTAGTCATGTGAAGGATCACTTTTTCATACCTCTCCGCGTATTGTGGGCGTTTTTCTTGCAGAGATCAGCTCTATCGCATTAATTGAAGTCGATACCGATCCCCAGCGATGGTTTCGCTCGATTTTAACTGTTTGTAGTAAATAACACCGACCAGATCTCACCAAATAGAGCGCATAACCTTCACAGCGTGAATATCCAACCAAAGCGACAACGTAGAAGCATGACTGGGTAGCCCCCATGACTTTCTTTTCTTTAGATTGCTGTAATGAATCCATTTTTCATCACCCGTCACAATACGATGTAGAACCCTCTTACTTTTTTGTCACTGAAGCAGTTGTTCACAGGCGAAAGAACGACGCTCAATGTCCCTTGGCTTTGCCTTTGAAGCATTTCCAACGCATGCACGCTCGGAAATGGCTTAGAAATGCTTCAAACTTCTAATACTGTAGCCATCTCTACCTGAATTTGACACGGTTGCCCATCAAGCAATGGCGTCAATTCAGTGTCTGCGAAGGTTTTTCGCCTTCGGTCGTCAACATTAAAAACACCATCTTTAAAGCGAGGGAACCAATCAAAGTTCACATGAAGCAGCATCACCGTAAACGTTTTGAAGCTCTGGCTGAGCTTCGGCCGCCGTTTTCTTCGATTGAATAAAAAAATTCAATACCTCCCACATATGACGATTATTTGTTACAAAATCATACATATTCAGAGAACCAAAAGAATATGACGTCAAAAGAAAATTACTATTGTGTCGAGGCAGGATGGTTACCATATGCCTAAGCTTGGCTCATGACCTTTAGGTTATGACAGAATTGACTAGCACTTACAACTGGAGCTGGATCTATTGGCAAACAGCGGGCGCTTAGTTGTGCACGTAATATTTAAACACCTTCGCCGCGCTAACCATCAAAAATTATGCCACACATTTCAATGACGTGGAAGGCAGTCAAGCTCTTTCAAATTCCAAAATGCAGCAAGACACCATACAAATAACAATTTAAAAAAAAGCACATAAAGTTTAAGGATAGTTTAAGGATTAGATGGATACGCTTATTGCAATGACATAAAACTTCAAAACACCATACAAATCAGAAATTTTATTGGAGGTGCAAATAAGTCTCGCCCATGTAAATTTTAAGAATAGTTTAAGAATAGGATGGACACGCCTATTGCAATGTTAGAAAGTTGCAAGACGACATACATGTCAGAAATTTTGATGGGAGTGCAAATAATTCTCGCCCACTTTACAAAAGGTGGAAATTGGAAAGGAAATTGTAGAACGTAAAACATTACGTTGTAAGATTGGGCATTTGGGCACCATTACAATAAAATATTAGCAATTTTGTACCAATATGTAGATAACGGGTTATCCATTTTTCGATTTCAAAGTAAATTTAAATAAAACACACATAAGGCTATGATTTCAATGAAATTTGTATTTTACTATAATGCTTGGACCTTGCCATTATGTACGAAATTTAATTTAAATGACCGCCTCTGGATTGCGGTCGAACTTAACGTTATTTAAACAGTGATAACGGGTTATCCAAAGAAAGATTTGCCATTTATGAATATGTGTCGTTTAGCAAACGAAGAAAGCGTAAAAATAGTTAAAAGTTACTACAAAGTGGTAATTCAAAAGTGGCCACTTTTTGTGCATTACGGAGTGATTATGGTCGTCATAATCAATCTACTGTGCAAGGAGATGGCAAGATTATAAAGAAATTTGAAGAGACTGGAAGCGTTATTGATTTAGTCAGGCTAGTGCATCATCGCAGTGTACGCACTGCCGAAAATATCGCTTGTGTTAGTAAAAATGTGGCGGATAATCCGGATTTTTCAATTCCATCTGACGGAACATTATGGCGCGTTCTGCATTTGGATTTGCACCCCCATCCATATAGGATCTGAATCACGCAATAATTAAAGCCGGCAGGCCATTCACAACGCCGTAAATAAGCTAATTGAGTGCTACAGCAACTGGATTTCAATGCTGATTTTTTGGTCGAAATTTTCTTCAGCGATGAGGCTAATTTCCCACTCGGTGATTTCGTCAACAAATAAAATTGTCGCATATGGGTCTCGTAGAACCCAGAGGTGATTCTGAAACAGCCATTGCACCCGAAAAAATGGACTGATTGGTACACATTATGGTCTGGAGGTGTCATCGGGCCGTATTTTTTCGAAAATGATGCTGGAGAAGCCGTTACTGTGAATTCAGAGCAATTGAAGATTATAAACTGAACTTTGTGTTTGTGGGTCTACGTCAAAGACCGCGTTTACGCAGATAATCCCCAAACGTCGGAGCATTTAAAAATCAACATTCGTCAAGTTATTGCTGAGATATCGCCCAAAATGTGCAAAAAACTGGTCGAAAACTACCCCAAAAGGATCCACTGCTGCAACCAATGCAGAGGTGGTCATTTAAATGACATTCTCTAGCTGGGCACCCTAATAATTTTAAGTACAATGAATTGTTAGCCTTAAGTGGAACCCTAATTATGAAAAAGAAAAATACGTCACTTGAATTCAAAACGTCAAAGTTACCCGAAAGTAAAATAAACCCCCGAATCTTAAATTAAAAAATATAAATAGAAAAAACTAAAATTTTGTTTTTCTTTCTCATTCAACCCTGTTTGGATAATTATTTTATTCGCCGACAACCCAAACAGGCATAATGCCAAAGTCCAAGCATTATACTGAAATAAAAGTTTCTTTGAAATCATAGGTTTATGCGCGTTTTATTTAACTTTATTTTTGAAACCGAAAAATCGATAACCCCTTTTATGTATATCGTTATATTAATTAAAAGAAAAAAAACATTAATGAACATTGGTTATATATAAAATTTTTGTAATATCAATATCTTTTTTACATGCGGAGCGTCTGCTATACTAAAAGAGCCTCAGTAAATTTCTATAACAACAAAACCATTCCGTACCTTCAAGTTTAGATAGTTATCATACAAACCTCATAATTAAAAGCATCTATTCTATGAACATATATTTTATTGTGTTGCTTGTCTGATGTGGTAAACGTGTAAATATAATTATAATGACATCTTCGAATGTAACGCCGTTCATTCCAATAGTTTTATGTGTAAGTCGTGAGACCTTGAATACCAAAAGTATCATTAGGCTTTATATTATTCAGTTTATACTTTATAGTGATTTTGATTGTCGTAATAAATTCGACGGAAACATTTTTTTTTTTTTTTAATTTATTCACTAGGTCATTCATTACAACAGTCATTGTCATTCTTAATAAATAGGGGTATTCGCGTTCCGCTGACCTTTTTTGTTACAAAATTGTCCACAAACTCAATTATCAGTATAGTTGAAATGTGCGTTAAAACCAACAGAGTTCAACGCTCCACCCCTTTCCTTTTTTTGCTGACCAAGTGTAAACTTTCGCCCATCTATTCGCCATCTAATCACGCCACGATGACGGTGAAAAGTACACCTAGCAAATGTTTACTTTTGATCTGAACAGGAAACGGAAATACACACAAACACAGGGTTTATCCATTCAGACTTAACATTTCGCACATTTGCTCCTTTCGAGACGATTTCACAAGTTTTGCTTCTCTGTTATTGTTCCTATTGGATACTGTTTCTTTTTTTCATTTTCTTTTATTATCTTTTATTTATTATTGAAATACCTTTTGTTGTTTTCATTGTTGTGTAGTTTATAGTCCTGTACTTTTGATACTTCTTGTTTGTAATTAATGATTCTGTAAGAAGTTTACCATCTGGGAGATTTGAATGTTAAGGTGGTGGTTGAGGGGATTTTCATGGGAGTCGCAAATATTCAAATGAATCCTTCAAACAACCACAGTCATCTAATAACATACGAGTATTCATAATTCCAGCCTCCTTTCACATATACGGTTTGTAATTTGTCTTACGGCGGATTTGCAATAATCCTTTAAGTTGTATTTTTGAAATTATTATTCAAGTTTTGTGTGAGCCATTTGGTTTCTTCAATTTAGTTCACATGGATCCCATTGGCAGCTTATGACTCTGAATTTTTCTTTGTTTGTGACATGAGCTTTTGTTGTGACGTCTTAATTTATATACTCGTATTTGTGTTTCCAAACGATTGCCTCAAATAGGCCTGTTCAAAGTTGTATGTATTAGGTGCGCAACTAAGTTCCCGCTATTAGGCAATAGATAGCGCCAGTTGTAAGTGCTAGTCGGTTCTGTCATAACCTAAACGTCGTGAGCCAAGCTTAGGCATATGGTAAACGTCTATGGCGTCATATGGTTTGACATCATATTCTTTTGGTTGTGTGAATACGAGATGTGTTAAAAAAAAGGTGAACTTTCAAATTTCGCAAGCTACATAAATTCGACTTTCGATTATTATTATTTTTTTATATTGGTACACTCGCTTCGAAGATGTGTTGACGGTCTTATCCATATAACATGTTTAGTTCGTTTGTGAGCGGCACAAATGAGACAAGTATTTTGCGTGTTCGGCGATTTTCTGCTGCCGAAAAAAATGGATCAAAGAAGTTGCATCAAATTTTGTGTAATAAATGGAATTAAGTGCTCAAAAATACTTGAAATACTGACAGCGACATACGGTGAGAGTACTCTGAGTCAAAAAAAAAAAAAAAATTTTTACAAGTGGTACCAGACTTTCACAGAACGTCGAGAAGACCTTCTTTTGTGCCAAATAATCGTCATATGCGGAAGTATAGATTTTCTGTTTCCAATCGAAGAAAACATCAGATGAAGCTCATCGAGAGCTTCAAAACGTTTACAGAGATGCTGCTTAAAGTAAAACAACGCGTCGAGATTATTTCCGTCCCTTCAAAGGCGGTGATATTGATGCTGACGACCGTTCGCTTGAAGGAAGACGAAAAACCTTCGAAGACACTGAATTGACGGCATTACTTGATGGGGATCCATGTCAAACAAAGACAGAGGTTGCTGCAGTCCAAGAAGTTACTCGCCAAGCCATTTCCAAGTGATTGCATACGTTAGGAATGATTTAAAAGCAAGAAACTTGGGTTCGTTATGAGTTCTTTCGCCTGTGAATAACTGCTACAACGACAAAAAAGAAGGATTTTCTTTATCGTATTGTAACGAGTAATGAAAAATGGATTCATTACAGCTATACAAAGAAAAGAAGGTCCTGGAGGTTGCCCGGAGGTTAATGTGATTGAGTCGAGCTCTGCGCGAGAAATGTCCACAATACGCGGAGAGGCACAAAAAAGTGATTCTTCAGCTTGACAACGCTCGACCTCATGTGGCCAAGCCCGTTAAAACCAACCTGGAAACTCTGAAATGGGAAGTCTTACTCCATCCACCATATTCTCCAGATATTGCTCCGTTCGATTATCACTTATTGCATTCGATGGCACACGATCTGGCTGACCAGCAGTTCTAAATCATATGACGACATCAAGGAATGGCTAAATTCGTTGATAGCCTCAAAAGATGAACAGTTTACCGTAATGAAATTCCGGCTTTGCTAGAAAAATGGGAAAAAGTAGTAGCCAGTGATGGGCAATGGTTTCAATGAATCATTTGTAAACATGTTTTCATAATAATAAAGTTGCGTTGCGTTATAAAAACTTGCGCACCTAATATTAAACAATGATTATCTGAAGTCACAACAACGATAAATTCGACAATAGTTTTTGTTAAGGAAACAAAGAGAAATTATTTCCATTGATTAACTTAGGAATATTAGGCACTATTGTTGTTACTATAATACTAAACTAATTACTACTAACGCTTGACTAACACACTTAATGCTGACCAGTTTGAAAAGAGCAACTGGAGTACGATAAACATTTTCAAGAGTCATATGTTTATAAGGGCCACTCACTCATTTACGGCAAACCATGATAGCATTAATCAGAGCTGTAAGATTTTTGTGTATCGCAAATATCGCAAAAAACCTTCAAATATTGTTACAGTTCAAGTAGTCGATGAAATTAGTTAGTTCTGAATTAGTATGCAGTTTCATTCTGTTGCTTTTCCGTGCTAAATGTATCGATGTGTTATTTTAGTTATAAAACATAACTTTTTTTATTATATCCTTACAAATATTGTTTGGTTCATTGATTTGCTATTTAGGAAGTTTGTTCATAATAGAAAATAGTTTAAGAACATTTGAATGACTTATTTCGAATTAGTTGAAAATAGAAAACCTTTAAGAAAGTTTAGTTTCGTTTTGGTTTTGATGTTGCAAAAGTATTTGAAGCAAATTCGAATTTTGTTTTGTTTCTAAGCATATTCGAAACAACATTTCGAATCGTATATTCATTCTTTTTTGCCTGAAAATATATCATTGATTCTGTTCCGTGAAACTGAAATATAGAAATATAGTCTTTTTCAGTTTCGTTTCTTAGCATAGATCAGGACTAAACTCATATGTAGTTTCGTTTCTAAGCAGAGAAAAAGGCCTGGCGCCCAACTGAGAAAAGTTGAAATGATTCAAATAATTTGTTTTCTGAATTTACCTACCAGGCTCTAAGAAATTTTCAGAACTATTCAAAAATTTTGTCAGTTTTATGAATTAAAAAACTTTAAATGAAAACAACATGTTTCACTAACTGAATCACAATCCAAATTGTTTCTAATTTAGTTTCGGGTGTAAGAATAAAAGTCAAAATTCTTTGCAATTTCGTTTTGGATGCATGAAACGTAATCATAATTAAAAAAAGTTTTGACTCCATCGTTACAATCAGAATAAACAGAATCAATTTTTGAAACTAAAACAAATCAAAAAAATTTTCTAATTTAATATATAGATAGAATAGAAATATAACAATAATAATAAAAATAAAAATCAAAAAATAAGTTGAATTTTATTGTTATCATTTTTATCAAAAAATATTTATTTATTCGTCAATTACTATCTTATATCCTTCAAAGTAGTCCCCCTCAGATATAATACACTTGTGCCAGCGTTTTTTTTCAATCCTTGAAGCAGCTTTGATATACACTTTTTGGTATGTCCTTAAGCTCTATTAGCTGTTTGGTTTTATCACCTCAATCGTCGCAAAACGCCGTTCAGAAAAAAGTCGCAGGGGGCCAAATCTCGTGAATACGGTGGCTGAGGCATGATAACGGTGTTGTTTTTGTCCAAATAATCTCTCACAAGCAAAGATGAGTGAGCAGGTGCATTGTCATGATGCAAAAGTCATGATTTTTTTTCCACAATTCCGGGCGTTTTTTCGTATTGCTTCACGCTAACAACGCATAACTTCAAGATAATACTCCTTATTTACCGTACGGCCTTGTGGTAAGAACTTGTGACGCACTACGTCATGGCAATCGACAGTGAGCAAAACATTGACATTTGATCGAACTTGGCGTGCTGTTTTTCGGTCTTGGCTCTGCTGGACTCTTCCATTGGGACGTTTGGGCTTCGGTTTCGATGTCATAACCATATACCCATGATTCGTTACCAGTTATGACCCTTTTAAATTTGGATCATCGTTGGATCATTTGGATCTTGAGCGATGCTCATGCGACGTTGTTTTTGGCCAAAATTCAGCAATTTTTGAACGAACTTCGCTGTCACACGCATCATGCCCAAAATATCCGAAAAGACTGTATGTCATGAGCCAATCGATGTGCCGACGTCCTCAGCAACTTCTCCAATTGTGATTTGACGATTCTCCATAACAGTTTTCTTCACTTTCTCAACATTTTCATCGGTTGTTGGTTGATGTGCTGCGGCGTCTAGAGCGAGAGGCGTCATTCACATCTTCTCGAACTTCTGTGAAAAGCTTGTACAACTCGTAAACTCCACCAAAATAAACGCAAACCATATCCGTTTTCTAGTAATAGGATTCACCAAAAATAAATGTAAGTCAAAATTGAAAGAGATTTATATACCAATCAATTTGAACAAGCGCATTACAATACAATCATCGAATTTTCTAAACTCAACCGAACCTCCTTTGGAAAAACTAAGTTTCTGCTGCACAGGCAAAATTTCGTTTAGTGAGATCGAGAAGGAGCACAAAACACTGAAACGTATGAAATATATTTTTAGTATATAATGGATAGCACACTTTTATCTTAACCTCCTTTTAAGCACGCCAAGAACGAATGTTGGTGTTCAAATAAATGAAGTGGTATTTCGTTCAGTGCTAACTTACACTCATGTGACTTTTATCATATCTATTCTAAATCTTAAATATACATAATTATTTTAAGATTCTTGGTTGACATTGGTCAAAAGCTTGTGTTAAGTCGCATTTTTGAAGGTTATTGCCAGAGAATTGAATTCCAAATAGTCGTTTCTAATAGATTAGCTGTACATGATTTATGTTGTACAACGACTTAAGTTCCACAACCTTTTGAGAAATTTCCAGCTTTAAGTTTACATCCGATTGAAAATAATATTTGTCCATATGTAGCCATGATTGATATTAATATTATTAACATGATATATAGCCAGATATTAATATTGAATAAGTAATACAAAGCTAGCTAATATATTATATTAGATAAGATATACACATAATAAATAAGCCACTTCACTGCATAATTATGTACCCAAACATGATTTTCAGGTAAATCTTTGTGAATAACATACATCGAGATTTATATTAAGTTTCTGACATGAGTTAATATATGATAATTTGTTTGAATACCACTCACGTTAAATAAGTTATAAACAACTAATCAACGACACATGATGAAAACAAATATTTTATCTTAAAAATATGGAGGATTTTTAACTGCGAAACGCCACCTGCACAGATATATCCGGCACATGAGTCACACTTTAAGAGTGAGTCGTAAAATATTTGAAAACTTTATTCGTTTCGGTAGCCATGGCAGCCGATACGGTAAAATATGTATTTGACATCAAAAAAATTGTGAATATATTTTCATCTAATTTGAGAGCTTTAACGATGGCCAATAATAAATCAGTTTTTAGCTGTTTTATGTATTTTTTATTTCATTTTATATTATCGTTGTTTGGTGTCATGATTTTCTCGTCTTTTCCCCTCTTCCATCAAATTTAATCTTTCTTTTTTTATTTAAATCACTTCTTAGTTGCTGGCGCTTATTGGTTATGATCACAACTTATTAATTAGTATGTTATGCAAATGTTTACTGGTAATTTCTTTTGCTATTTCAACTTATATTTTTTTCCATTCCATCTCTTCATTTTGCGGTTTATGGAGGTTTTCGCCAACATTGGCGAATACGCCAACTGGGTGTATCATATATGGACCAATGTCAAGATGTTCATTGTCGAAAACATCGATTATGGAGAATGAGATAGCACATTCATTTCAAGTGGCATGCGCGGCAAAATAAAGATATTGATGCAATTTTAACCCTTTGTGGGAGGACATGAAAGCAATATATATGAGTTTAAATTTCACCGTCCGCACATGATATAGGTTGAAGATTGTTTACTAAATTTTTGGTAATTGGTAGACAACAGTTAATTTAATAAAAATTCAACTAAATTAGCCACAGCATAAACATGTAACAAATTTGACTGGTTCTGGAGCGAAAGCAATGCGTCTAAGCAAGAAGTGACTGACATAAATGCATTGAGAAAGCAAACATTTTGGGATAATCTCACAACTATACTCCATTCTATACGACCAGTTTTCTTCTTAGGTGGAGACATACGAGGTGTGATAAAAAAAAACTGGTTTCGTGACTTACGCATGTTCGACTTTCGCATTTTTTCCCCGTTATGTTGGTACACATGTCTGTTATATATGTTAACAATATCAGCCATTTTGGATAGCCAGTTTATTTTTGACAGATAAAAAGATTAGTCGTGTTCTGGTGTGCTCTTCGATTTTTTACTATTCGAAAAAATAGATCACAGAAACTGTATTAAGTTCTGTGTAAAAAACTGAAATTAAATGTGCAAGGATATTTGAAATGTTGACTGTGGCGTTTGGTGAGTACTATTAGTGCTATGAGCAGAACACAAGTTCAATTGTAGTATAACCGATTTAAGGAGGGCCGAGAAGATGTTAATGACGATGCTCGTCCTGGGCCGAAAAAAGTACGTCAAGTTCAGTCAAATGTGAAGGTTTTGTCCAATGTTTTCTTCGATTGCAATGGCTTGCTGCATCACGAATTCTTGCCACAAGGTCGTACGGTCAATAAGAAATAATACCTTGAAATTATGCGCCGTTAGCGCGAAGCAATTCGTCAGAAACGCACAGAATTGTGGAAAAACTAATCATGGATTTCGCACCATGATAACGCATCAGCTCACACTTCGATGCTTGTGCGTGAGTTTTTGGCCAAAAACAAAATCACAAACATGCCTCAATCACCGTATTCACCGGACTTGGCTCCCGCTGACTTTTTTCCAAAACTGAAGACACCGATGAAAGGAAGGCGTTTTGCTACGATTGAGGAGATAAAAGAAAAATCGAAACAGGAGCTGTTGGCGATACCAAAAAGCGCGGTTTAGAAGTGTTTCGAGGATTAGAAGAAACGCTGACACAAGTGTATTATATCTGAGGGGGACTACTTTAAAGGAAATAAAATAGAAATTGATAAATAAATAAATACTTTTTGAAGAAAATTGAAAATAACGGTTATTTTTTTATCACATCTCGTGCTTGTCTATTATACATCGCCCGTAGAAAATAATTCTGCGC
The DNA here is from genome assembly GCA_019455685.1 of Philornis downsi. NCBI lineage: Eukaryota > Metazoa > Arthropoda > Insecta > Diptera > Muscidae > Philornis > Philornis downsi. Next base: position 4,680 of record JAHXMU010026282.1, on the reverse strand, counting down.
TTCTCCTCCAATTCGTCACTCCAAGTTTCGATAGTATTTCAAAAGCCTGGTCCTTCCAACGGAGTTTCGGTCGCCCTCTTCTGCGCCGTCCATCGAGTTCGAAACATTTGGGTCCATCCGCACATCATAACCCAGCCAACGCAAACGCTGTATATTAACGTGTTTGACCACGTCGATGCCGGTATATAGGTCATACAGCTCACTGTTCATGCGAATGAATTCGAATGAGGGTAAAAATGACTATTCGCTATGATGTGATGCAAAGAAGTACCATTTTTGGCATACTAACTTAGCTTGTCACTTTACAATTTATCTTTTTACAATTCATTGATCAATTCACAATAGGTAACAAGTGAATTTTATAGCATAGTTAAACAAAAGCAATTCACGATTGCATACGTACTGTACGTTGATTTGCAATTCATATTAAGTACATTTTTGAAGTACTTTAATTTCAAATTATTATAAGTAAGTATAAACACTGTAAGTTTATACAGAGTTTCCTATTGGAACCAGTTTGGCTGATCAATTCACACTGAACACCAAAATAGTTTATAATTCCACACATTCGTTGAATGGCAAACAACTAAAAACTGCCATCGTAAGATCGGTTTTCAATTGAAAAAAACTCCAAATTTAAATAAAACTTTAAGCTGGTCATTATCATCAATTTACGGTGGATCAGATTAATTGAGCATAATTTTATTTCTCCTGAGAGCCCACTACTTATGTTAATCAAGTGATTGAATTAAACAATCATTTAAGTGATTGTGGTGCAATGATTACTTTATTGTCTAATATACGAGTATGATAAAGCTCAGGCATTAATTGACGTTGACATATCATAATTGAAATCTATTTGGCCTACATTCAGTTGGTATTGACCTTCATCCCAATGAAGGTAAAGTGGCGTGAACCGTTTTTGAAGATTATTGTTGACTGACGGTTTCTTAAAAAACGCAATTAAACAGGCTTTCGTCCGGGCGTGTCGTCCAATGCCATCCAGTAGGTATTAATGTGGAGACATTATGCCGGCTTGCAAGCAGTTTGCTCCGCTATGATCTGTAGTTCTCAAAGAATATTATCAACAGGTGTTTAATCGTCTTAAGAAAGGTATTACACAGAATGACACACGAATCGCGCTATGGTGTTACAGTAACTGCCAATGGTGACCGTTCTTTAAAGATGTTAAATAAGTTTTTTTTACCCAGAACTGCGTCGAAGACGTATCCGTTTCAACAGCATTTGGTTCCTGTTCAAAATGAACCAACTGCACACATAACCAAACCGGTTATTGGGGGGAACTCCAACGAAAATTCCCAAACAAATTAGTATCCAGAAACTCCATTTTCCGCTGGTCCACAAGGTCACCTGACGTGACTGCACCAGACTTTTTTATGGGGTTATGTCAAGGTGTGCAAAACGACGCCAATGAATTTGACTGAGTTGAAGAACTCCACTAAAACAATAATTGAGGCGATCCCGACTTCAGCCCTTCAGGCAGCAATAAATAGTTAGAGCATGAAGGTCATTTACGGCCCATCATCTTCAATGCCAATTAATTACATAAAATAAAATTGAGTATTGCATACAATCAAAAAAATAATAGAAATACATTGATTAAAAACAACTTATTTGAATTTCTTATTATAGCACAATTGGTGCTCCACCTAATTAACACCATTTCATAACTTCACAATTTTCTGTAAATTTTTCGCTTTTGTAAATCAGGCCCATTAAAGCACCACATGATCTCATATCTTGTAATCATGTTAGAGGTTTATTAATATTGCTATTTTAATATTGCTTATTTTTTATTTGAAATCTGCTTACACACTAACATTAAGCAAATTTTTGACTTACTTTTTTGACTTTAGAATAAAAATTTATTATCTCTCATAACACCCATATGTAGAAAGGAATTCCCTGAACTTCGGAATTCTGTACTTCTTCTCGAATTCGGCATATGCAAATTTGATAGTAAATGAAAAAGTTTCTGTCTGCAATGGTTTTTTATCGGTCTACACTGTTCCCACATTTCTCTATCCATAATATTGTTTATTGCTATTGAAATCTTTAGATTCCACTAAATAATAATATCTATTTATTTTCAATTTCTATTTTATCTCCTTCAAAGTAGCCCCGCTCAGATAAAATACACTTTTGTCAACATTTTTTCCAATCCTCGAAGCATTTCTGATATGCACTTTTTGGTATGTCCTTGATCTCTCTCAGCGATTCGGGTTTCGTCTCCTCAATCGTTGCAAAACGCCGTCCTTTAATGGGTCTTTTCAATCTTGGGAACAAGAAAAAATCGCAGGGGCGTTCTGCGTAAATCACAAGAGGTTTTTAGAGATTCAAACTTGGATACTTCATTACAATTTGGGGAAAAGTAATAATTTGTTATAATTCTTGATTATTTTTTGCAATTATTTTAAAGTTTGTCTTTTATGGAACAATTATAATAAATTAAATTTTTTTGCCCACCATGTTTCAAAAATGTTGTTGCCAGACCTAATAAAATCATCCCTGAAAATGCTGGAAATAATCCCAATGTAACGTCAGGTGCAAAGATGAAATATATGTAATCTTTTAAATCATTTGAAGACAAAAAAATAACCTCAAAAATTCGCAAAATATAATTTTAACACTGTTTTGATTAGTTGGTTGTTGCCATTTTTGAAAAATTGCTGGTTATCCTAAAAATAAGAAAGCCTATAAATACTAAAAATAATATTCAATTTACAAATCCATTAAGATTTGATAATTCTTTAATTACCATTACTTCCATTAATAGAAAAATTGAAAATATTTCGAAATAACTTCCAGAGCACCGTGAAGAAGCAAAAAAGCAGTAATCGATATATTATAACATTTATACTGACATTTTTTGCTCACCTGTCAGGGTAGTCGTAGCAAAGAGGGAGCCGGAAGATTTTTTAGCACCTCCCAGTGTTTTCAGATTAGGTACATTGAATGAATCGCCGAGACTGGAATAATGAATTTAGCGCCCCAGAGAGAATTTATTCCTACACCAATGCCTGTCAGTATAATCTTTTTTCATTTTTAAGAAGGTGTTCCATTGCAGCCAGCGTTACGTTATTTTTCCGTTTAACTGCTCCGTTTTCAGTTACAGACTATCTCTATTTTAGAAATTTTTTTGATGGCCAACTTTTTAAACGTTTTTAATACGTTTTGTTGTTTGTCACTTTTCCCAAAACGCCTGGAATCCCAAAAAGTTGTTTGTTTTGCGTTTATATTTACCACGTTGACATTTATTGGTTGGATTTGTTGGTTTTAACGAATTAAACAAGTTTTTACTACGTTGACATCAATTGATAAATGCAAAATTTGGTCGTTTTTACGATTAAAAGTTCCATTTTCTATAAATTGACATTCGTATATATGTATATTGAAATTCGTATTCAAACGGATTTTCATTTTTAACGTTTCTGAATAATTTGAACAAAAATTTCATAATTTCGTGTTTTAGCGATATTCTTAATATTCTGTACTTCGAACAAGAACCTACTTTTTTCCACAAAAACCTCCAATTTTCTCGAGGAACCTAGGTTCTCAGTTAAATCTTCAGACCAAATCTGACAGATTTACAACTCTAGCATTTGCATTTTTACATTCTGTTTTTTGCTATTTAGTACTATGTTATAATAATAACTTATAAACCTCTTTTGGAGCCAAAATTTCGTTATTTTCTAATCTGCCATTCACGAGATTGGAGTATATTTTTATAGTAACTCGTTTTTGAATATCAATTTCGAATTCTTTTAATATTCTGTACAACTTCGCGATTTTATCTTTCACGACACTTTCATTTTAGTCGTTCGGCACTACGTTAATAAACATTTTCGTAATTGTTTGTGTAAAATGGACGTATTATAAATTTCTTCACACGATTTCTTTAAAGTTTGTTTCTAAAAAGTTTGTTATTTTCGACCGAACGTTATGTTTCCAAAATATCGACAAATTTGTATACTATCGATTTTTTTGGTTTAGCGGTTTAATAAGACGGGTGCACTACTGAAAAAATGTTCAAAGTCATCAATTTGAAATTAAAATTAAGTTATTTTTGCAACTGAACACTCCTTTTTTCGAAAGAAAGATAAGCATCTTTCTAGATATTTTACACTTCTGAATTATTATTTTTCTCAACCTTAAAGACTTTCGAAAAATTTTTAATTTTCGTTGTCGGACGCTCCGTTTCGAGAATGTTGACAAATTTATATATTGGTGATTTTTTAATTTAATCTATTTGAAAAACCTCCTTAAGTACATTGGTTAAAGTTTCTACTTTGAAATAAAAAATTAAATAAATGAAAAATTAGTAAATGAAATATTTATAAATCAGAGATCCATTTTTCTATTTTGGCGATTTTGTAATTTGACGACTTTTGAATATTTTTTAACCCCTTAGACTTCCGAAAATGGTTCATTTTCGCGATGAACGTTTCGTTTTCAAGATATTAATGCAATCGATTTCAGCGATCTGAATAAAACGCAATAATGAAATATACTTCAAATTTTTAGAACACCTCCTTGAAGCCAAAATTGCGTCATTTTCCCGATTATGCGATCCATTTTCCGGATATAGACATTTTTCTATTATAGAGATTTTTTCCATTTGGCGACTTTTTGAGCATTTATTTACACCATGTGGTGGAT
>JAHXMU010026281.1:0-12085 GCA_019455685.1 Philornis downsi | reverse complement strand
CAGAACAATGATATAATAACAATATCAAGCCGCGTTGCTAACAAATCACAAATTATTAAGAAAATCACAATTTTCACAACAAATTAACACTTAAATGTTGGCATGATTCTAACAATAGAATGATTTATTTTAGCTATACGAGCTTTGGTTACCAACAAAAATTCACATACCCAGAAAATAAAGTAATAAAATGTTTAAGAAAGACATGTAGAAACAAATTTAAAGTCGTGAAAACAAAAAATAGCAATAAAACAAGAAAATTTCAATGTTTTGCTTTAGAATTCTTGTCAAATCTGAAATTATATGTTGTGCGAATAAAGAGTGGGAACAGAAACTTTTGAGATTGAGAGGAAAAGAATTACATTTAAGACAAACTAAGCGAAAATATTACAATAATTATGGCGTTTTATATTTTCAAAATGTTTAGTTTCTTTCCACTTTGTAGTCGCCGTTCCCTTGTAATAACTTATATTCTCTACTTGCCTTACAGTATTAGTAACATTACTCTATCTTATAGCGGTTCTCTTCAAGTGTTTGTATGTATTTTGTTTTTATTTTTTTCTTTTGCTTTAATGTCTTCTTACCATTTGTTCCAATTTCGTTAGATAACACATGGCTTGTGAATCGCTTAGCATTTTCATTTGAAACAACTTTTTCTTTAATGCTCGTAAATATTTTTGTCTTAACTGAGATATAAAGAAAGAAACACTTGTTTGTACCCGATTGAAGCAACTTCGTTTAGAGTTATTTCAGAATTTCTTAGGTATTTTAATAATGACAACAACAAACGTGATCTTGGCTTAATTTCACTCGCTAGTCTTATGAGTGCAAAAAAAAACAAAAGACTTAAGATGCAAACTTTTTTTTCGTTGAAAATGATTTTACAAATTTACACTTTTTTTTTTTAGATTTTGTCAGCATTTTTGCTCTACATCAAAATTCGAATTGTTTTGTTGTTATAGAAACTAAATCTTAAATCTTCTTCTTTCTCTTTTTATGGACACAAAATAGTTTTCGTTTTGGATATTGCTTTCTTTGACGGCAGTTTAGCGCTCGTGCAAAAGAACGTTAGAAGAATCGCGCGTTGCGTTACGTTCGAAAGTTGGAAACGTTCTCATGTAAGAATCTTAGAAAGTAAGTAATCAATAGACCGTTTCTGGCTTAAAAAAAACAACACAAAACGCCTCATCTCTAACAGCAAAACCAGCTAAAGAAAACGCAATTACAACAACAGCACGGTCAGATTATTACAAAATGGCAGAAGAGCGAAGCAAAAGAGCGGCTAAACTAACTGAATGGCTGGCCAACTAGTGGCTATTGCTTTCATTCTACACTAAGGTGATTTATTAGTAAGCGCTTCTTATTCCTCTTCTTGTTCTCGAGCTTAGCTAACTACACAACAACATCACCATCATCATCATCATTATCATCATCATCTTCGATGTTTTGTTGTGTTCCATTTGAAGCGGTGCCTGGTGTTATCACGCTGATTCGTTTCAGCTATTGCCGGCTTAGTTCGATCAGGTGGAAAAACAATCAACAGTCTTGTACTTCTAAAGGGTGTCCCAACAAGAACGCAAGATTTAAATGACTGATGCAGCAATTGAATTGTTTCTCTGGTACCGTCTTGTTGAAACCACATGCCCTCCACATTCATTTCTTCAATTCTAGGCATGAAAAAACTGGTAATCATTTCACGATACCGAACACCATTGACTGTTTACGCTTGACATGCCTCATTTCCATAAAAAAGGTTCAATGACTCCTCCAGCCCAAAATCCACACCAAACAGTGACACGTTGAGGATGCATTTGCTTCTCGTGAATTACTCAAGGATTTTCCTTACCCCAAATGCGATAATTCTGCCTATTGTCGAAGCCATCAAGATGGAAATGGGCCTCGTCACTGAAGATGATTTTATCGGCAAAATCAGCATTTTCTTATTGTCTCTCCAATACCCAATTAACGAACTCCCTTCGCTGTCTATGGTTAGCTGGGTTCCGTTCCTGAGTCAATTGAACTTTGTATGCATGAAGAAGCAAATCTTTCGCCAAAATTCGCTGCATAGTGGATTTGGAGGCACCAATTTGCTGAGATCGGTGTCGAATTGAGGTGGATGGAGTTTGAGCGACATCATCACGACATTTTCGGTCAATCTACCTGGTCGAAGGCGCGTTGTTGTCTTTACATCACTAACAGACCCAGTTTTGTCAAATTTATCCTTTAGTCTCTTTACAGTTGACTCTTTTGGAGCATTACTGTGACTCCAAATTGATCGCAATTTGCGAACTGTAGCCGCAAAACTTTCACCATTTTGGTAAAACAATTTCACAATGAGAATGCGTTGTTCATTCGTGTAGCGCTCCATTTTTACTAACCTCGTACCTTCTACTAGCAAACAACAACAATTGTTCAAATGTCAAACAATGACACTTCAAATGACGCCAAATTTAAATCTTGCGTTCTTGTTGGGACACCCTTTATTTAGCGTTAATCCAACTCTAGTGCCTCTAGAAGTACAACAGAGTGTACGTACAAAATAGTGTTTGTTAGTTTGTTAACATTATTATTTATTACCATTTAATGTTATTGATGTTATTGCTGCCTGCCAGTTGTCAAGAATGTTGTTGCATCATCATCGCATATGCAACATTTCTTTATTTTCCCTGTGTTATTTGGCTGAGATGTCATTGAATTACTGCAGATTGTCATTGAGAGAAAAATCGAAAGAAAAAATGTCTAATTCATGTGATTATTGGAATGGCAATGGAGTGACTGCCACGGCAACATAGAAATTTGTTAGGTTTATAGAAATGGAAGACAAACTAATTACTTGTGCCTCATTTCCTTCAAATGATAACGAAGAGAAATCATAGATAATTTTCCATAAAAACTAATTAGACAAATGTAAAAGAAAATAAAATAAAATTTAAACAGGAATGAATATGTAAAAAATAAGAATAATCATAAACAAGAAAGCCCACTGGTTCTACTAACATAAGTTGGTGGAACGCAAGGATTACTAACAATAACGTTATAATTTTTGGTCCACTTCAACATCTCATAAAATATTTTCTTTCACGAATCAACAAAATAATGAGGTTGGTTATTTTTAGTATTTTTTCTATAATGGATCTAGACTAAAAGTTTTTAATAAACAGACACTTCTTTTCAAACTTCTGATGACAAACTACAGGGTGTCCGTCGGGAAGATATACTACTTTGTTTTGTCCCCATTTCGGTAAGCATTAGCCTTGACAGTTCATATTTGGCAGATGTGAAGTAGAAACGTGGCAAATTTATTATACCTATAGAAAAATATTCGATAAACCAACATATTTTCATCGTTAAAACATTTTATCAAAATCAATCATCGATTACAGAAAGTTACGTGAAATTTTTGTGAGGAACAACGTGACAACAAGACGCACTATTTATCGTGTAGTGAATGATTTCGAAGAAAGGGGGTCTGTAGCTGATAGGGCCAAGCATGAACCATAACGTATTGCAAGATCGGCTGAAAACATTACTGCTGCTCGAGAAAGTATTCAAAACAATCCATCAACTTAAATTTGATGCCGTGCTCAGCAGCTTGGTCTTCAAAGAACATTTTTGGCCACAATTTTGCACAAGGATTTGCATTTGTTTCCATTTAAGATTCAGTTGACACAAGAGCTTCTTCCTCAAGACGATTTACGCCACCGTACATATGCCAATAGGATGTTACAGCTCGCCCATAACCACAACCCCGATTTTCATGAAAAAATCATAATGAATAACGAGGCACATTTTCATTTGAATGGATATGTGAATAAAAAGAATAGTCGGTTCTGGGCAATAGGTACCCCTTAAATTATTCATCAGTCACCTTTGCATCCATTGAAAATGACAGTCTGGTGTGCAATTTGGTCAGGAGGAATCACTGGACCTTTACTTCTTTGAAACTGAAAACGGCGTAATGGTAACTGTCAATGGGGAGCGATATCGCGATATGATTGAAAACTTTTTAACGCCCCAACTGCATGCTTTGGGTTTTATTAACATATGGTATCAACAAGACGGTGCCACATCGCATACAGTCAGGATTACAATGAAATTACTGCGAGACCTCTTTTCACAACAAGTTATTTGAAGGTGATGATCGATGATTAATTTCAAGGTGATTTCAGGTGATGTTGATTGGCCTTATCGCCCGATTTGACTGTTCCGGACAACTTTTTGTGAGGATATCTAAAAAGCAAGATTTATGCAAATAAACCAGAAATGCTTGAGCAACTCAAACAAAATATTCGTGATGAAATTAATGAAATACCGCGTGAAATGTGTGAGGATGTGATGAAAAATATGCTCAAAAGGGCTCGCATTTGTGAGACTAACAGAGCCGGACATTTATCTGATATTGTATTCCATATATAATTGCCGATATTATATAAAACATTTATCAATATAAGATCCTTTCTCCTTTATTTAATCACAAATTATAAACAAAGTAGTATACCTTCCCGACGGACACCCTGTATATAAAATCAGGAGAAATAGAAGCAACCGTAGAAGGAAGAATTTGTGTTGGGGAAGACGTATTGATGATGTCTGCTATATTATTCATCCAAAGAGAGAGGGAGAGGGACACCGAAAACTTTATATTTTCAGTACAAAAAATACAAAATTTGACAATCATAAGATTTGGTGTTATTAGAAAGCGCAAATGCGATTTCGTTCAAGCAAATATAATTCTGATCAACCTTTTGCTTTTTACGGAGAAGGATAATATAATACAGAGAAGAATAATATATAGTAGTATATAATATACAGATTTGACAATCGTACGTGTAAGATTTGGTGTTGTTAGAAAGCACAAATGTAATTTCGTTCAAGGAAATGTAATTTTGATCAATCTTTTGCTTTTTACGGAGAAGAGAAGAATAATATATAGTAGTATATAATATATAATATACAGATTTGACAATCGTACGTGTAAGATTTGGTGTTATTAGAAAGCGCAAATGTAATTTCGTTAAAGCAAATGTAATTCTGATCATTTTTTTGCTTTTGGCGGAGAAGAGAAGAATAATATAATACAGAGAAGAACAATTTACATTTATACTTTTTTTTCTTCTTTCTTTGTTTGCAATATATTTCAACAATAATAAGTAAATTTGATAATCTTAAATAATAACAAATGTGTTGGTTTTCATTAAAACCAGCAATATAACATACTTATCCACATACATAAGTTTGATGAAATATCTTGTACATTAATAAGCAAAATTTAATTCAATAAATTAACGATTAATTTGATTTTATGTTAGTATAATTGCAATGCTATATAAGTGGAAGATAATGTGCGTGAAGATTGATTCGGAATCTAACTAGGTGATTTTATTTTTCACCTAGTAAAAAATATTTTGGCCCACTGTGCAAAAATTTCAACACCTGCGTCAATAAAACTGAGAACTATCCAAAGAAAAAAGTGTGATTGACGCAGGTGTTGGAATTTTTGCACTGTGGGCCAAAATATTTTTTACTAGGGGGAAAAACAAATCGAAGAATTTCACGTTCTGAAATTCTTCTGAAATATATGAACCACTGTTTCAGAAGCTATGTGCTTCGATCTAGCCAATGGTTTAAGTTAGATTGGCGCAGGTGCTAGCAGTCAGCCACGGTAAGCAAATATATCGATACAAAACTTAAGTTTTAACTCATTATAACTTCGGTGTTTCACACTTGTTTCACATAGAGAAGGTGGATGCTTACAATCTGAAGTATTTTCTTGCATTATAGACGTTTTGATTAATATGTTTTATCCCACTTCGTAAAAAATATTACTTTTCTTTATAATCCCCAAATGAATGCGTTAACAGAGCTCTGTTAACTCAATAACAGCGGTCTGCAAATACAGTTGGTTTTTGGCTTTACTAGTTAGATTCCGAATCTATCTTCACGCACATTGAAAGATCTAACACATGTTTTCTTTTGAGTCTTCTAACTTCGTCAGTCTCATCTAACAGTGTGATTGCCAAAATGTTTGAGTGATTACTTAGTCTTTGCAAATAATTGGAACTAAATTTTTTTTTTTATTATTTATTTTTATTACAATGAAAACATCGGGGAAGCCCCTTTTTAAAGACATTACCATATTAAAGTTATTTAGATAAAAAAGAATTGCCATGTTTGTTTTCCGTTAAAGTAATTAAAATTGAACATAAAGCAAAAATAAGCAGGTGTACTTATTTTTTCGACCATATGTGTATCTTGCAGATGAGTTCGTAAAGCATATTTCCACAAAACTATTTATATCGACAAATAACATTTATTTTTACACCGTAAAAGGGCGTAAATTATGAGTGCGAAGATTGGAGCTTTTGCAAAGAAACCAATCGTATCTGAAAATTCAGCGACTTAAATTTTATTTGGTTATCAATGACTATGGGGTAATGTTTTGTTTTATAATATTTTTCCATAGAACGCCTCACTTTTTTTATCTATTTTAATTCGCATTGCAAAGACTTTTATAGATTTAGGAAAGTGATGCAAGTTTGTCGATATATTCGTAAAACAACCGATTGAGAAGTGCTGTGCAAAATTCCTTTAATTTCTTAGCAATTATAATAAATATATGCATCCTTTTAAAACTGAAAATGAGAAAACAAGATTTCTTCTGAAAAATACTTCAAATTCGTTATCAAATTCGCAATGTAATTCGTCTATAACAAATGTTGAAACTTTTGTGTGCTTAAGATTTGACTCATCTCGATTAAGCTAAATCTTCCAACATTTATTTGCCCGTTCACTAAGACAAAATTAAGCATTTCGTGAAATTCGCATTGCAAAGACTTTTATAGATTTAGGAAAATTATGCAAATTTGTCGATATATTCGTAAAGCAACCGATTGAAAAGTGCTGTGCAAAATTGTTTTAATTTTCTTAGCAATCTGACAAATGGAACCGAAGATATGTTCATTAGATATATTGCAGCCTTTTAAAACTGAAAACGAGAAAAACAAGATTTCTTCTGAAAAATACTCGAAATTCGTTATCAAATTTGCAATGCAATTCGTCCATAACAAATGTTGAAACTTTTGTGTTTTAAGATTTTCCTCATCTCGATTAAGCTAAATCTTCCAACATTTCTTTGCCCGTTCACTGAGACAAAATTAAGCATTTCGTGAAATAGAAGATTACAAAAGACTTTTTAGAACAAAAACGTGAATTCCCCGACCAAGACAGCAAAGCGAACGTCGTCCACCCACTCACGGAAGAATGACTACTTCAAGCAGAAGTATACTGAGTTCGTGTCTTGAGTCTTTTGTTGTCTACTGCTCATACCGGAGGCATCTTCGTATACACCAGAGAGCATTGAAGAGGAAATCTAAGATGTCATAATTTATGAACTTGAGAGAAAAAAAATGTAAATGTTTTGTTAGGAAATCCCATGACATTAATGACATAAATTGTGAAAAAATAACATAATTTATTAATGCATTTTGGTAACATTTTAATCCTTCATGTAACGATGAAAATGACGATGATGGTTTCTTCAAGACTATTAGAATCAAGGTGGGGCATTTACCACAACGATCAAAGGAAATGGGATAAAGAGAAATACAAATGCAATCTTTTTGTTATGGATTTGTTAGAAATGGGTTGGTTTTTCCTCTACGCCAGCATTCATTCATGTTAATCTTTTGTTGAGATTTCTCAAGAAATATGGTTCAGGAAGTTGTGGCAACAATTGTGAATGAATGAATGGATGAAAAAAATTATATTTTTTTAAAGCTAAGTAAAGCAGGGAAAACATTTTTGGTTATACTCGTACACAAAAAAAAAAAAAAAAAAAAATATATATAAAAAAGAGATTTTAACGAGCCTGAGGAAGCAGTTTAAGTTGAATAATTACACACTCATTCTCTTGCATTTTCATCAAATCATGCTAAATTCTATGCGAATGCAGGTTTTCTTGAGTTGCAATTGCTGTAAAGTCAACAATAAGTGATGTTTGCAGTAACAGCTTTCCACGAGCTGCATAAACTAATTGAAATATTCCATTTTTGGTGGATTTTAATAGGTCATTATGCTTATACAATAACTGTTTCTTAAGCTTTTTCTACATTTCGTGTGTCATGCATATCGTTAAAAACAAGAAAATGTAAAACTGCTTCAAAAACGGAAATTGCATTGCAGCATTTCTTTCGCTATTGAGGGTATCATAAAAGTTATGTAATAAATGGAAACACAACAGCTCTTGTTTCTTAAAAAAAAAAATAAATCCCTCTAAACTTAAATGCCTCTGCAAGTTATGGCTGTTATACAAACACAAACAAACAAAACAAAACGTACAAATTTAACATAATTTGTTGTTATACCAGAAAAAAACAGATAAATTTAATTGGAGCATAAAGTATCTTGTATTTTTAATATCATTAAAAAATTACACACCAAAGGCTAAAATAAAACAAAAATATAAACGTTGGCAGCCCTTGTTTCGCCCCTTAAAGTAGTCAAATAGTTTTTACCAGACTTTGAACCTTTTCACAAATTGAATTATATTACATGGCAATGTGAAAGTTTATATGTTTTCTAATTAAACAAAGAAATCAAATGTTAATAGTTTTCAGTATAAGCGTTTAATGCCGATGATGAAATTAAATTTAGAATTATAGCATAATAATAAATCTGACTGTGTGTTATTTTAGCGAATTCACAATATTCAAAAGGCAACTATATTGTAAAGTTATGCCATAAATTGTGCTGCTAAAATAAGCGCTTGTAAAACAGACGACCTAACGAGGAAGACACAAAAAAGTTGAGAAAACATTTTCTTTATTTTTCAACACAATCTTCGTTTAGGTCCATACACTTTTTGCGATAGTTTCGAATAGCTTCAATTCCCTGTTTATAGCAATCACCGTAAAACTCCTTAAAATAACCAACAATCGCAGACTCCCCCTCTTCATTGTGTTTTTTACCACTGAACCATTTCTTTAAGTTTGGAAATAGAAAATAGTCCGCCGGAGCTAAATCTGGCGAATAATGAAGCAATTCGAACATTAATTGACTAATTTTGGCCATAGCAATAGTGGATGTGTGAACTGGAGCGTTGTCTTGATAAAACAATACTTTATTTTTCGCCAAATGCGGCCTTTTGTCCACAATTTCATCACCCAGATGCTGTAATAAATTAGCATAATCGGCGTTGATGGTTTTTCCTTTCTGCAGATAATCAATAAAAATAATCCCATCTCGAAAAACAGACACCCTGACCTTGCCTGCAGATGAAACCGACTTCGACTTTTTTGGACAGGATTCTTCCATTCCAGTCCAACATTGATGTGGTTTCAGGCTTGAAGTGGTGAACCCATGCCTCATCCATGTTTACAAATCGACGCAAAAATTCGGCTTTATTGCTATGAAACATCTCCAAATACTCTACTAAAACATATTCACGATTCTGTTTTTGCTCTATTGAAAGCAAGCGCGGCACTCATTTTGCGCACAGAGCTCTCATCTTCCAATCTTGGGTCAATATACGATCTATAACACTTTTTGAAACACCTATCATTTCAGCTACCTTCAGCCGACAATCTTGCAACACTATGTGTGAATTTTCTTAACTGTGCCTGGTGCAGCACCTCAATTGGTCGAACACCACGGTGTTCGCTTTGGCTGCTCGTACGGCCTCGTTTAAACGTTTCTGCTAACCAATATTAAACAGTCGTAAACGAAAGCGCAGGCTCCCTCAGAGTAGAATCTAGTTTGGTTGTAACAATGATTGGATTGAGACCTTTCAAATGGAAATATTGAATTACATAACGGTGACCAATTTTTTCCATGTGTACAAATTTACTGAGATCGTTTACTATGGTCCAGTAAAAATACTAAACAACGTGGCTCTTTGAAACTGAAAACATATGTTTTATAACGTTGCAACTTTTCACCAATATAATTTTTCTCAAACTACTGGCGCCATCTATACATCAAATTGTCTAGTTTTGAGACCGCTCTCGTAATAGTCGATATCTTTTTAAGGAAAGCAAAAATTGCTGGTCTAAGAAATGAGATAGCTTGATGATTTCTCTTAAACTTACATTTATCATTTAATTAAAATCTGGTTTATTGTAAGTATTAAATATTAATTTTTCATAGGCTTTATGTGGTATTGCCACAAAGGTCTTGCAAAACTTGTATAGCTTAGGAGAAATCTTACATGTAATTTTCATTTATAACCTACCATTTTCATTCCAATTGTAAAGAAAGCTACGGATTTGACTTTGACACTAAATATTTCGTCAATATGTATAGATCACTTTTTCACTATAGGATCGAAAAGATCCAGCATAATTTAATACATAAAATGGAATCTTAGGTTCGTATGAATACGAAAAATATTCTTCAAACTCTCCATAGATTATTATGAACATAACGTTTAAACTAAGTTACTAAAAGAGCTACGGGATGAACTGTGCGATCACCCAAGATCTTGCGATTTAACGTCTCTTGATTATTTCTTGTGGGTTTATGTCAAGTCATTAGTCTATGTGGACAAGCTGAACACTATTGAAGCTCTACAGGATAACATAAAACGCGTTATTCATGGAATACAGGCCGAAATGCCGGAAAAGTGACTAAAAATTGGACCTTCTAAGTGGACATTTCGAGACGGAGTCGCGAACAACATTTACATAAAATTATCTTTAAAAATTAAATGGCAAAGACCAATTTATCGATTCCAATAAACAATTTTAATATATGATGCAAATTTGAGCGTTTTATTCGATTTTTAAAAAGCTGCGATTAAAACATCACCCTTTATATCTTCAGTATGCATCTCTTCAATATGCTTTCTCTTTTAAAACACAAAATATGTTCCAGTATAGTCTCTGACAGATCTGAAGCTGGAGATACTGATCATTCAACGGTCGATTTTCACACACTTTTTCCACTTTTGCAGCAACGAGAGAGAAATTCCTTTATTGCCCTGAGTTATCCTCATCAACATATGATCTTATTGTAATTTTGTATTATGTAGGGAAATTTATTTTTGATATGAATTGATTTTCCAATGTTTTGTTAACAATTAAAGTGATCTTACAACATAATAATAATATTCGCAGTCACTTCCATCAGCGCCATTCCAAACCTTATCTTACGATATCATCACAACTACTGAATCTCCCTACCACTGCATTACAAATTGCATTATACGGTTAATACATGTAAGTAAATTATAAATGATTGTTCAAATTAAAACAATTCAATTTAATGTTAAAGCCATTAACCCATTTAAACAATTTCCGATTGGAGGCCCAATGAATTGCTATTGAAATTGCAATCAGACACGCATATTTATGTGTTAGACTGCCGTATAAAAGCGAAATGATATCAGTCGAAATACGCAAAACAAAACCCCAAACTGTTGAACTTAAGTCGTTGACAAATAAACCAAGTAAAAATGAAATCGTTTATATTTGCTGGTCTTCTAGCAAGTGCACTCACCATTGCAATCGCAATTCCACATCCTCCGGCTACCACAGCTGCTCCTCTCAAAACGACCTACGACAACAAATTCGATAATGTGGATTTGGATGAAATCTTGCAACAGGATCGTTTGCTGAAGAACTATATCAAGTGTTTGGAGGGCACTGGACCCTGTACAGCTGATGGAAAAATGCTTAAGGGTAAGTTGACTATAGACACAGTATTCTGGTTGGGTAAAATGCAAAGGATTCTGAAGGTTATTCCAATTTCAGAGACTCTGCCGGACGCAATGCAGACCAATTGCGCCAAATGTACAGAGAAACAGAAGTACGGTTCGGAGAAAGTAACCCGTTATCTTATAGACAATCGTCCCGAGGATTGGGAACGTTTGGAGAAAATCTACAACCCCGAGGGTACGTATCGCAAGGCTTATTTGGAGGGGAAGGACAAGGAGGATACCAAGGCAGCCGATACTAAAAAGGTTGAGGGTGATGACGAAGATGATAAAAAGGAATGATCAACTGGACTTTGGCAAATGTGATAAGGATTACGATATATATTATATATATTATATATTATTATCGATATGTAATTATATATTATCATATTA
>JAHXMU010026280.1:89103-104121 GCA_019455685.1 Philornis downsi | reverse complement strand
ACAAAAATACGGAGAAAAAAACAATTACAAGAATTTAATTTAATCTAGCCACTTGCAAGCTCCTACTGCGAGATAAAGCATATTTAGCAGCAAATGGTAGGTGGACGTCTGCCCAAGGTTGTAATCAATCCAGACAGATGTAGCCTTGCCTAACTCTGAACCGTTCACACAATCTGCTGTCGGTATCAAGACCCGATGTCTCATTACTTGTATCCGTCATGACAGGACACTGTAGGATTGGAAGACATGCAGTGAAACTGAAGGTTGCGACCGACTAGTGACTTCTGCAGGAGCCGTTAGGATGAAAAGTAGGAAGGGTTCTTAGAATACCTTCTCTGCAATTGTGCCGTCCCATTGAACGAGCGAGGAGCAACACTGGGCTCTAATTCCTTTAGGGACTTTAGGGATCTGGACGATATAGGTATTGACCGACTTAAGAGCTTCTTAAGGCACTCAGGATGGTTTACCGGGGGAAACTTGGGGCATCCATACCTTTAGTTTCCGTGGCATCACAATAGACTACACAGCCTAAGTTAGTCTGTCTATTCAGACTGTTATACTGTCCTAACCTAACTTAAAATGCTAACTTGCTTATCTGCATGCTCCAGATTCATCACCAGTAAATAATTTCTGTTTCCGAACATAAAAAACAAAATCGTCAAAATGAAATTTGGCTCCATATTTACGAGGGCTGGCCTACATAGTAAAGAAGTGATAAAAAAGTTGGGAAAATTTTTTTTTATTTCCCAAAATAATATCCTTTTAGCACGATACACTTTTTCTAAGCGATATTCAACAGCTTCTATACCATGTTTATAGTAAGAACTACAAAACTCCTTAAAATAATCATCAACCTCAGACACCACCAAATATTTTACCATAGATCTATTTTTCAAGTTTGAATATAAATAATAGTCCGAAGAGTCTATATTTGGTGGGTAAGCTGCGTGACGAAGCAACTCGAACTTTAAATTATTAATTTTGGCCATTGCAATAGTGGATGTGTGAACTGCAGTATTGCGTTTGCTGTATTGAAAGCAAACGCGGCACCCATCTTGCTACACGATGTACAGAACTTTTTTAAATGTCATCCCTATCAATTTAGCTAAGTCAAGCGGCTTCAGCCGATGATCATTCAATATCATTTTGTGAATTTCCTAACTATGTCTGGCGTGGACACCACAGTTGATCGACCACTTCGGTGCTCGATTTGGCGGCTAGTACGACCTTGTTTAAACTCTGCTACTCAATATTTTACAGTCGTAAATGAAGGAAGAGACTCGTCCAGAGTAGAATCTTGCTCGGCTTTAATAATGGTTGGACTGAGACCTTTGAAATTAAAATATTGAATTACATAACATTTTTCCATGCTTAACACAAAAAAAACAACGTGACGCTTTGAAACTTAAAACATATGTTTTATAAGGTTGTCACTTTTTACCAAAATAATTGCTTCCAAACTACTGACACCATCTATACGACAGATTGGCTAGTTTTGGGACTGCCGTCGTACTAACCAAGGCTAAGGTAACCATAGCCAGGATTTTATGTCTAGCAGGAGAAAAACATGCTTAATATAAGAGGCAAAGAGGCAAATATTCCAAATATATCCTTTAATATATCCTTTAATAGGCACGGCCTATACCAAAAAATTCTTCCAATAAACAAAACGCAAATCGCTTAATCCCAATGTTGCTGATGTACAATAGTAACATGTTGCACTTTCGATAGTGACTGTCGCAAACGTCGTACTGAGTATGAGAAAAAAACTGGGTAGTAAAAATGCTAAACAACATATGTTTTAAAAGGTTTTCACTTTTCAGCAAAATAATTTTTTTCAAACTCATCTACCATCTACGTCAAGTCATCTAGTTGTGGAACCGCCCTCGTCCACTTATCACTAAAACGAATTAGGGAACTGGAAAATTCTACATAACAAAAAAAAAAAAAAAAAACAAAAAAAAATATATAACGGGGATATATATATGTAGTTCCTTAAAAAATTAAGAAAATTACCCTAAATTTCTTTATCCAACCTCGTATGTCCATTATGTAGCCACCACTGTTCGATTCTACTAATCAAACTTAATTTCGTTAACGTCAAACTAAGCTATCTATGTAAAGAAAGAGGTGGGAATGCAATTAACAAGGATCACGTACAATTGCAAGCTTACATAATTCTAAATAAAGCCTGACAACAAATATTTTGTCATTTTTCTTATAATTACAAATCTATTTGTACAGTACACAATAATAACTCCCTCACTCGAAAGCATTTCACACCTCTGTTATCACACTTTTTTTTTGTTAAATTCAATGTTATTGCAAACAAAAGGAATTAAATATATCTTTTTCATTGCCTTTGGAATTTTTTAACCTTTCATAGAACGAAGGAAAAAAAAACGTTGTTGCTATATGCTAAAACTTGAAATGACCTCACCTCCAAACAACAGTGATGTAGAGTTGACCTTTTGCAAATAGTCAAACGCCAAAAACCCTTAGGCAGCTCAGAACTGCAACAGACAGCTTTCACAGTGGCCTCAGTGAGGGCGACACGGAAAGGAAAATGTCATCGGAAATTGAGGTCTTCTTGCCGCTTCGATAATGACGACTACCATGGCGAAAACCCCTACAGTTGCAATAGCCCTTGTACAAATAATTTATGCACGCCTCAAAGTATACTTCAGTTTTCTTTTATTTCATTCTCACTTTCTTCTGTACTACTTCAAAGTGCACAGAGTCAAAAGGAGTATTGCAGCAGTAACAATATGCATCAAGTTGTTGGAATGCAATTCAAATTTGCTGGTTCGTTGATTCGCTGGTTCGTTCCCTCTCGTTGTTATTTGTATTTGTCAGTTCATCTCTTCTGTGCAGCTGAGTAAGTCAGTCCTTTTTGATACTGTTGTTGCTTTCGTTTGGCGTCTCTATTGTTGTAGTGGCTCTCTCTCCCCTCGTTCAAACCCACACATTTCTTGACATACTGTTGCATACTTCTTGGTCACACAACAGCGTTGTATTGCAGTGCTTTGTTTTTAAGCATTATAAATTTATTGTTATATTTTTTATAAGCTGCTAACAATAGACACTTATAAGCTAAAAGACCATACAAAGACTCGAGTATTGTGTTTTTATACTTTTTGAATCTTTGCGCAAAAACAAGATATTAAGCCTTGTAGCACAGTTTTTGAGACTTAATTGTTTAATTGTTAGTAAGAGCAATGTTTTCAGTTCAAGGCATCCAAAAAGAAAAAAAATAAACCTTTACACTACAATGGCGCCAACAACAGCTACAACAACGGCAGCGCCAACAACTAAAGGGCCAAGAGGACCGGCCCATTGAAATTTGTCGAAGCATTACATGTACAATCACAAGTAGTATAAGTGCAATAATAGTTTTGATCGATATCTGTGTATGTCGATTTTTTCCGTTGCCTACTTTTGGGCTTTTGAAGGAACTTTTCTTATATCGCAGCAGGGTGGCAACTAAATTAATCTATACTAATTGGTAAGTCGTTGACTTTATGCTGTTATTTTTCTTCATCTCATTTATTTAAAATTGAATAATGAACAATTTCGTAGCCCATACAGCCGATTCATTTCCCAGAGTATAGGAATAACTCACTTTGTTCACAGTTTTGCCGAATTTAAGCAGTTTAATTCGGTGATGCAGTATGATTACATTTTAAGGCACATAGACTGATTCGTACAGATTCGTCGAATCGAATTTCGGGAACTGAATTTTAGGGAAGACAAAAAATATCTTTGGTAAAAAATTTCATCGAAATTAGGTCATCCATAGAATTTCATAAAGCTTTTTAATCAATTTCTCTGGGAGGTGCAATGAGAAAATTTCGAATCTACCCTTATCTCATGCCCATGTAAACACTTTAAACTGTTAAACCTTTCGAAGTTCGATTAAAATCATTCATGGCACCAGGTTTTGTGTCATCAAATGGGGGCCCAAATAAATAAGTTATGAATAATTTGGATTCCAATTCCAATAGCCGAATCAAATTTCATTCAACTTATGTTCTCACTCTTACATTAGAAATAAACCTAAAAAAAAATCTGATTATAACTCAAATATCGAAAACCACAAGGACATTCATTGGAAAGTTTTCAATTCATAAAACATATCAAATATTAATTTTGTTGAGAACTTTTCTGAGATTCTGGTAGGCAAATTTAGAAAATAATTTATTTGAAGTATAGGGTGATTTTTTAAGATTTAAGTTTTTCAGTTTGGCAGCACTGGTTGATAGTGGCGTCCAAACGTCATCTGTCAAAGTGAAAAGTACAGTATACTCTCCCATTTCATCATGGAAAGGCTAACAAACGAACAACGATTGCAAATCGTTGAAATTTATTATCAAAATTCGTGATCTGTGACAAATTTGATACGACCATTTTACGGTCGTCATAATCGACCTGCTGAATCAACAATTAATGCGACCACCAGTGTTACTGACGATCTTGAAATGTCAATTCGCACATGGAATTCGCACTGCTCGTGAAACAATGAATATGTAGAGGGATGAATATGGAGAGCAGCTTATCTCTCGATTTGAACCCCAAGATCTTGCGATTTAACGCCTCTTGATTATTTCTTGTGGGGCTATGTCAAGTCGTTAGTCTATGTGAACATAAGCCGCGTTATTCGTGGAATACAGGCTGAAATGCTCGAAAAAGTGACGAAAAATTGGACCTTCCGAATGGACATTTTGAGACGGAACCGCAGACAACATTTACATGAAATTATCTTTAAAAATTAAATGACAAAGACCAATTTATCAATTCCAATAAAAAATTTTAATATATGATGCAAATTTGAGTGTTTTATTCGATTAAAAAAAAAACTACGACTAAAATATTACCCTTTATTTCTACCTTTCGCATTTTGGCACCAATTTTTTGTCTCTGTTAGAAAAAGGAACCACTCCAGACTTTAATTCGAAAATAGGGATTTAGTTAAGTTTTTTTTAGAAGAACAGCGTTAATGTAGTTCTCTATTAACGTTGGGGGCAGGGAGCACATCGATATTGAAGTGAATGTTAGAGTCGAATATGAATTAGAAAATTTTTTTTTGTTTCTGAATGCAAAGAAAACAATTGAATTTTGTTATTAATGAATTAAGTAATATGTTTTCGTCACAACAATTAATTTTTAATGAAAAATACTATTTATTGGAATGTAAGCCAAGTCGATCAGATTCTGAGGTGTCGTTGGAAAACTGACCTAATTTCGAAATCCTGCTTTATCAAGCGGCATTTGACTAAAGTTCTATTCTAAAGTTTCCATTAAATCCCGTAGATATCGTAAGCATAAAGTATAGTAATAGTAAATCTATTATTTTTCTATTCGATAAAGTTACTAATCCGTATCTTGGGTTGGCGGTAGTACTTACCGGCTTACGCTAGATTAGAAAGATATAATTTCGTACTCAAAGAAGTACTCAGATAGTTTTTTGATTGCCTGACCTAGTATTGTTTGAGCGTCTGTCAAATATGGACACCAGCCAGCAAAGAGAAAATGGGACATATTCTATAGTTTTCTTATTTAAAAGCGAAAACGCAGGCCAGGCGGCTGAAAATGGGAATAGTGAAAATGTAATAGTGTGACTGGTGATGAAAACTTGGTCACTTATTGCACCGTAAAATGAAAAAGGTTGTGATTGAATTACGCTGAGCTGGTGCAAACGAGGGTTAAGCCAGAATTGACTATCAGGAAGATTTTGCAGTATGGTTGGTGGGACTGCCACTGAATCATCCGCTATGAGCTGTTCGTCTATACCCAAACTCTTAATTCTGACATATTCTGTCAACAATTGAACCGTCTGAAGAAAACGACTACCTATGGCCTATAGCAAGGGAATTGTGTTCCCTTTCAAGACAACGTCAGTCCACACACATCGACAGTGACTTGCTACAACCTGCCATCAAGTGATTATCGCCTGGTTCTTTCGAAATCGATCTTCATATTCTTGTCAATAGCAACGAGCGTCTCTATGAGTGCAGTATAATGAAATTATATCTGGAATCAATAAATTGTCGTACAAATTTGACGCAAGTGGAATCATTCTAAGTAGGCATAATAAAACCTTCATGAACAACTAATGGATTCTTTAATACATCTTATACAGGGTGGGCCATAAGGGTGTTGGCGGTTTAAATATTCAATTTAAAAAAAAACTACGAAACATAAAAAAAATATATTTGTATTTTTGAAAATTAGAAGCATGGGAATTTTTAAGACTTAAAAATAATGTTGTCCAAATGGCTTCCCTCGGCTGCTTGACACTCTTGGAACCGAAGTCGCAAATTTTGGAAAACTCATTGAAAAGTTGTTCTCGGTATTTTGTTACTTTCCTGAATAATGTTCCTCTTCAACTGCTCTAAATTGGTCGGATTATTACCGATTTGAGGTAGCCCCATAGAAAATAATCGCATGGAGAGAGATCGGGGCTACGTGGGGGCCATTCAATATCCCCCCTTTCCCAAATGAGTTTTCCAGGAAAAACATTTTTCAGCATCTCTGTGGATACCCTAGCCTAGCCGTATGACATGTGGCCCCATCCTGTTGAAACCACATCCTCGAGGTATTGCCTTGAAGTTCTTGCAAAGCTGGCATCAAAAAGTCTGCTAGCATGTTGCAATAATTGTTCGCTCTAACCGTCATCGCATGCCCTCTTTCGTCCTCAAAAAAGTATGGTCCAATAATACCGGTTGACGTTATCCCAGCCCACACGACAAGCTTAGGGCTGTGAAGTGGACGTTCATGCAAGCGTCGGGGATTAGTCTCGGACCAGAACCGACAATTTTGCTTGTTCACATGGCCATTAAGGTGAGAATTGGCCTCATCACTAAAAATCACGTTGTTAAAATTATTGAACCGCTCTAGCATCAAATTGACAAAGTTAAGTCGGTTATTGGCATCATCGGGTTTTAATTCTTGGACTATCTGAATCTTATAAGCCTTCAAATGCAAATCACGTTTCAAAATTCAATCAAAGACTGACTTCTCTTACGTGTTGACTGTTGCGGATTTCGCTGAACTAAAACACGAACACGCTCCACAATGTCGGCGATCTTGCAGAAACTGGGCGACCACGAACCGTAATTGGTACTGTTGAGCCGTTTGTTTCGAACATTCTGATCCATTTTCGTATCACATTGGCGTTTGGAACTTCACTTAAATCGTGTAAACCGTGTTCATGCCGATACAAACGTCGTGCAGTAATCACTGATTTATTGTTTTCGTAATACGCTCGGACACAAAATGCACGCTGCACTCCCGTGTACGGCTCCATGGCGACTAAATTTCCAGGAAGCGACGCAGCGAACAACATATTCCCCCGCCACGCCGCGCGTTGCCGAGAAATTGAATATTTAAACCGCCAACACCCTTATGGCCCACCGTGTATATAGGAACCCATAGGACCATAGCGGTTCTAAATTCACTGCATTCCTACAGTAACTTGAGTTCCACCAAGGCCTTAAGTTCAAACTGTTAACAGTACCCTCTTAACCTGACCCACTTCACACTGCTGGAAGCGTTTTCCTATTAATTTGTATTTGTTTTTACTTTACGCTTCAACGCAATTAAATTGAAAAACCATTATTCTTGGAAAATGCACTCACTTTTTCTATTAAGTTATAAAGTTCAAATATTAAACTGCAAGATTCTAATCTAAAACATACCTTCCAGTCTTATTCTTACAAATAACCTCAAATCTCTTCACGTGAATGAAGTACTGCTGTCATTATAAATCGTTCCTAGTTTTTTTTTGCATTTTTTATAATGTCTAATAACAATAGAGCTAATTTTCTTCGGGGAGAAAATTTACATTAAGATGGCAAACAAACAAAAAAAAATACGGTGAGATTACTCACTCATTGTGCAAGTTGTTACTAAGAACAGCAACAGTGACAAGAACAAAATTCATTGCATTCTTTAAGGCATTGGCATGGAAGTAAAGAGAAAATGCAATTTATTATGATGAATAATAGTTACACAAACACTAAAGATCCGACCAAATGTCCGTCCACCTTACGGCAGAGGCAGATAGATGGGTTGCTGGCAGCATACACACACACACACACACACAGAGACAGACAACTTGGTATAGACCCATCGCCAGTCAATACAACATAACCAGAAACCCAATTGTGTTGCAGTTGTTTGCTATGTAATAAAAAATTCTAGTTGACTCTTTTCTATAATTCATTCTTATTTTTTGCTTCATTCATCTTAAATATCAAATTTTTGCATTTACCGTTTGATTTTCATAGTCATCATCATCATCGTCATCATCATCTTCTTCTATTGTGTCCATCTGCAGGCATACAAAGGAGAAGAGTAAACAGCTTGAAGACTTGAAGCTGCCAAGGCGCAGAGCTCTACGGGGACGGTGCGACATGAAAATGATGAAGAATTAAGGTTTAGACAAGTGCAATTTTATTGGATACAAGCCAACCAACTAATTTAACAATGCAATGCAAAGACTACAAAGAAACTGGCGGAGGAATGCACAGACTCACACAAACACACACACACATACACAGACCCACCCACATACCACACAAATCAACAGCATAACATAAAATGTCATAGCATAATCCAAGGCGTCCCATCATGTCATCCGGCCGAGGGTGCTAATATTCAAGCGATGAAATCCTTTACCGAGGCGTAATAAAAAGGACAAAGGAATCAAAAAGAAAAAATAAATGGAAACATTAACAACTTAACTGGAATTGCTCGAAACAGCTTAATAAGCAATAAGAAAAACCAGAGCGAAGATCATCAGCACAAAAACAAGACGAATAACAGTTTTAGCAAATAGTTTCAGCGCTTTGTTCTTTTGCTAAAATTTACTTTCATGATTATTTGCCCGAGCAAATGGTACTTGAAGTGAAGGAAGAAAAAAAAGCGGTGGCAAGGCGTAGAAGACAAATGTTAAGTCAACTTAAACACAAAGAAAAAAGAAAAGGAAACGGTGTCGAAGTTTCCTACAGTTTCGTAAACGAGGGTAAAATGGTGACGACAACATAGTTAGCAAATCAAGCGAAGGGGTAAATATTTAAATAAAAGAGTTGAATATTTAAAAGAAATTATTTTAAACTTAAAATAAACATATTCCCATTAGCCTACGCGTTTCCCTTGGCTTTGCATACTTTATTTTTAACAGCGTCTACTAAAACGCGTTTTCAATGTTTACCCACACACACACGCGCGCACACACGCAAGCCAGAAGACAGGCCCTATTGTGTAGGTGATGATGTAGGTGTGATCAAATAAGTTGTGAAAGTTATCCTTAACATACTCTCATCCACACTCATACAATCCAGCAAATAGAAAGTGTTATTGTTTGTCAGCGGATACGGCGCCGTTCAATGCCACATATCGTGCCTGAGCAAACATATTCGCGGCATGGCTACCCAGCTACACTGTTTTCCCTACAACCGTTGAAACGGTTTACAGAATTGGACAAAAAGAACAAAAAAAAAAAAAAAATAGAAACTGTAACAAAAACAAAAAGGCGTTGATATGCTTTGCCAGTTTTTGTGACACTTGTGTGGTTTACATTTTATACACCTGCATCATATGCAAATCAACCAAATCCCCAACCGAGGGACTTTGCAAAAGTTTTGACAGTTGATAAATTGGTTTCTCTTCCCATCGTTTCAACGTGTCTGTGGTGACATTCCTTCAAATGTTAACTAACATCTTTCCATAAGCGAACAGACGCATTCACATATCATAGGAATTATTTAGCTTTGTTTGCATATTTTATTGTTGAGAAATTTAGAAATTTATTACAAACTGTATCAGATGTAAAGTTTCAGTTTCAACAGCGACAACAGAATACCGACATGTGAAAGGTTGACTAATCTAAAATGAGATTATTTTAAGGAAGGTTTTGGATCGTTACAAAAACTTAAGAAATACATTTTATACTGCTACACAATAATAAAATAAATTTAATAAAATTTAAAAAATGCATTAACTTAATGGTTCTAAATTCGCTTATATTTAAATTTCCTGTAAAAGAAAAAAAATTGAAATGACTGCGGTTTAGTCGCTAGTTTGTCTCATAACTTATTTAGACGGCTACATAAACAAGTCGCTTATCGATTGTTACCCCAAACATTCTATCCATCGTTCTTCTCCTCCTATTCGTCACAACTCTTTTAAAAGGTTTGAGAAGTCTGGTCCTTCTAATCGAGTCGTGGCAGCCTGCTTTTCTAGCAATCATCAAATTTCGTTTTATTCCATTCGGTATTGCATTCGGTGCGAGTATTCTCCAATATTTAAATCCACTGAAAGGGGCCCAAGAAAAACAGATCGACACTTAACATCTTTTCGTCGCTTATAAAGCTGCCTTCGATAGCCCGATACGTCAAAAACTGTATGAAGCCATGCCCGAGTTTGGAATTTCTGCGAAGCTTATACGTCTTTATAGGAAGACGCGAAGTTTTCAGTGAAGATAGGCAAAGATCTAAGCGAGCCTTTAGGCAGGGCGACAGTCTATAATGCGACCTCTTCAATATGCTGTTGGAAATAGTTATGAGGAAAGCTGCAGTTAACGCGACTGGTACGATCTTTAATAAGAGCCATATGTTACTCGTATACGCAGATGACATAGACATTATTGGCCGAAAACTGCTAGATGTTACTACAGCCTTCTCAAGCATCGAGAAGGAATCAGCGAAAATGGGTCTGGTGGTATATGAGGGCAAAACAAAGTTATTGGTTTCAACGAACAAAGAGTCTACTCGTTTGGGACGCTGTGTGAACGTTGACAAGTACAATTTTGAAGCGGGAGAAGAATTCACCTACCTCGGTTCTGCTGTGAACAAAACGAATGATGTCCGCATGGAGCAGAGCAGAGGAGAGTATTGCTTGCTAACAGATGTTACTATGGGTTAAGCAAGCGATTCAATGATAAAACCCTCTCTCGACAAACAAAAATCCGACTGTACCAGACGTTGGTTCTACCCGTCTTGTTATATGGCGCAGAATCCTGGGTTATGACGCAAACGAATGAATCAGGCAGTGTTCGAAAGAAAAATACTCCGGAAAATATATGGACCCATCATCGTTAACGGAGAGTATCGGTGCCGCATTAACAATGAGCTGTATACTGGCCTCGACGTGGCCAAATGCATTGATATACAGTGATTGCTATAGCTGTGTAGTGTTGTGCGGATGGACCCAAACGTTCCAGCACGGAAAACTTTCGACAACGAACTCGATGGACGGCGCAGAAGAGGGCGACCAAAACTCCGTTGGAAGGACCAGGCTTTTGAAATACTATCGAAACTTGGTGTGACGAATTGGAGGAAAAGCGCAGAAGATCGAAGCACTTGGAATTGTTTTTTACGGGTGGCGTATATATAACAGATAAGGATGTCTATTCCAGTCGCCACCTAAGAAGGAGAAAGGGGCCTATTCGGAAGTCGATTTTAGAATTTTTTGATGGACTTACCGATTGCTTGACTACTAGATGCGCTCATTGGTATATCATCGTGACCGCTACTCAAAGAATGATATGTAGTTGCCATCCGCATGACATGATCATACGCCAACGTAATCGCTGTACCCTGATGCGGCATCATTAGCATTTGATACAATTGGACTTCTGTTCGTCTAGGGAGAGCTGCATTTGTAAGCAATACTTCTAATTTTTCAGCGGACATTATTTATTAGCATTCTATAGACGATTTATTCGTCGAAATAAATAACTTTGGTTTGTCCTCGTTTACGACCAAACTCACGTTTAGTTATTCGCTCTTAGTTTTTATGACAGCTGCAGTTACATCTCGTATTTTTCTACCAATATTAGTTGTTTCAACGCGTGACATTACAGCTTGTGCTGAATATGATAAGAGTTTAGTTTATTACAGTTCTTCTGATTATCATCCACCAAAATATGTTGAAGAGATCGCATGATAAGTGGTTGACCATTTTAACGTCTCATTTCGTACAAAAACGCCCATCCACCGAGGACTTTGTGTCACTAAGCTTCATAATACAAAACGTTCCTGTATCACATCGAACTGGGCTTTATACAATGCTGACTGCATAGAACTACCGAATGCCGCTCTACAGTCCACAGAAAGGTAGTTCATGTCGATACGTTACGATACGTTCTTGGACTTTCTCCAGGATTTTCCGTAGTTTGAATACTCGGTCAGTTATTGTTGATTTAATTTAAATCTTCTCCAGGATTTTTCATAGTTTAAATATTCTATCAGTTGTTGATTTATCAGGAGATAAGATCCAATCAGGTCGGATTTATGGACGGCTGAGGTGTTTAGGACCAATGCCATGGGTGAAATACTTAACACTTATCCCGCAATAGATAGTGAGCAATTCTGGATACCCATTTTAAACTAAGCAAACAATACGCTCGGGTTCCAAACAATGGGTTGCTGTCTATTATTTAAGACCCATTCAAGAGTGGATGTATGCACAATATTGGTTCAGCGTCATCGGTTTTAAGCAGCTAAATGCTACCTTGATTTCAGTTATGAACATCTCATATACCAAAATCCACAAATAATAGTGTATAAAAATGATTTCTCCATATTTGAAGCATTCTTTAGTCTTTGGTAAACATTGCGGCCGACAATTATATTCCTGTAACGTCCTTTTCGGAGAAAGACTGTCCGTCTCTCCAATATTAGCCTTAGAAAATGCTCTCTCACAATGTTTTATTAGCGCGACGCTGCAGCCAATTGTTGTTTCATACCCAATATGATCTTTGCGACAGTCACTATTGAAAATGCAACATGTTGCCATTGTACATCAGCAGCATCGGGATTAGGCGATTTTCGCTTTGTTAATTGGAAGAATTTATTGGCAAAGGTCATGCCTATTAAGGCATACAAAACTTTGGATCATTTCACTTTTTTTGCGTAATTAAGCATGTTTTTCTCCTGCTAGCCATCAGATGCTAACTATGGTTTTCCTAGCCTTGATTAGTAGGATGGCAGTCCCAAAACTAGCCTACTTGACGTATAGATAATGCCAGTAGTTTGAAAAAAAGAAAAAAAAGGCAACCTTATAAAGCATATATTTTAAGTTTCAAAACGCCATGTTGTTTAGTATTCTTATTTGAGCCATCAAAAGCAAACGATCTCAGTGAATTTGTAAACGTGGAAACATTTGGTCATTGTAATATAATTCAGTATTTCCATTTGAAAGATCTCAGTCCAACCAATATTAAAGCCGAGCTAGATTCTACTGTGGGGAAGTCTGCTCCTTCGTTCACGACTGTAAAATATTGGGTAACAGAGTTTGAACGAGGCCGTACGAGCTGATAAAATTAACACTGTAGTAGTCGACTAATTGAGGTGTCCACGCCACGGTTAAGAAATTCACAAAATGGTATTGGATGATCGTCGACTGAAATGAGCGAATGCGCGAGCTAGCAGAAATGATAGGCTTTACAAAAAGTGCTACACATCGTATATTGACCGAAGATTTGAAGATGAGAAAGCAGTGCGTAAGATGGGTGCCGCGCTTGCTTTGAATAGAGTAAAAACAGCGTCGTGAAGATATTTCAGTAGAGTGTTTGGCCATGTTTCACCACAATAAAGCCGAATTTTCGCTTCGATTTATAGCCATGGATGGGACATGAGTCGGGCACTTCACACCTGAGACAAAGAAACAGTCAAAGCAGTGAACTGGAATGGGAGAATCGTGACCAAAGGAGGCGAAGACTGTTATATCTGCAGGCAAGCTCATGGCATGCATTTTTTTTTTTTTTTTTTTTTTTGAGATGCGCATGGGATTATTTTTATTGATTATCTTTAGTTAGAAAAAACTATCAACTACTATTATGATAATTTATTGCAGCATTTAGGTGATGAAATTGTGGAAAAAGACCGCACTTAACGGAAAAGAAGATGCTGTTTCATCGAAACAATACTCCAATTCATACATCCACTATTGCGATGGACAAAATTATTGAATTAAGGTTCGAATCGCTTCATCAGGCACCTTATTTGCCATATTTAAGCCCCTCGGACTATTTTCTATTTCTCAACTTGAAACAATGGCTTGGTGGTTAAAGATTCGTCAACAATGAAGAGGTGGAGTCTGCGGTTGATGGCTATTTTAAGGAGTTTGACAGTTCTTATTATAAATAGAAACTACTGAATAACGCTGGAAAAAGTGTATCGAGCTAAAAGGAGATTATGTTAAAAAATAAAGGAAAAATTTTCTCAACTTTTTTTGTGTCTTCTTCGTTAGTTCGCCATCGTACCATGAACCACACAAAGGCTCATAACGCTTGCAGCGTGTTTTCCGCCTAGTAGTACCACATGATTAATCTGGTTCTAATTATTTAGTCGGGAGATAGCTAAATTACCTAAACGATACCTTTATATTGAATCTGTTTTCACATTTATCCTTAAAAATGCATTGTAGTGAACAAAGTAACTGGCTGATCATTGTCGAAAATTAACAAAACGTTGTTATCAATGTCATATGCGGACATTTTGAACTGGCACATCCCATGAATTGTAGTTGGTAAATAGACGAGATTTGGTATAGTAGAGAATATGTTCTAAGGCAAAGAGTACGGTGCCGCAACCCTTTCTGAAATATCAATGTGACGAAAAAATAGCAGATGATTGCCATAAAAATTAAATAGTTAATAATGTCAGTTATGAAATAGGTTATAATTGGAAAAAGGAAAGGGGTAACCAAAGGCTTAAACATCCATATTTCACCATTTATTAGAGATACGAATATGTGATTCATCACTCATGTTGCTGGCATATACAGAAATATAACCTAGTAGAAGGATCGGAACCCACTAAATTTTAACGAATTACAATTATCGATTAGAAAAAGTGCCACAATCTATATTAAATTATTGTTGGAAAAAGAGGCTGGGCATCGTGCACACGGCGCCAGATTGTCACAATCACCGCCAGATTTTTATGGCCATATCTCAACAACTATTAGAGTTACAAGGTTTAAAAGGAACTACAAAAATGGATACAATAT
>JAHXMU010026280.1:49665-84103 GCA_019455685.1 Philornis downsi | reverse complement strand
AAAATGCACATGCAACATGCAGCACCAGGACCGTGGATCGTAAAAATACATCTTTTTGGCTGTATAAGTGCCCACGTTGTCTGTGTGATTGTACGTGAGTGTGAGTGTGAGTGTGAGTGGATTGTGCATTGCATAGCATTGTGTTTAACAGCAGTGTAATTTTTATATTCGTCTTCGTTGTCGTACTGCAATATGCATTATTATAAAATGTTCATAAAATTTTATGTTATTAAAGTAAATTGTTTGTAGCTGTATAAGTTAATGTATGTGTACGCGAGTGAATGTGGCCCAATGCATGTATGTCACTAGAATGCCACAGCAGTTACCATTACCATTTTTTGAAGCATAATTTAAGGAGACATTTGAATTTAATATTTTATGCATACCTTTAGGAAGAGTGCACTTTTACAAAATGTATTCAATAAATTCATTGGGAATACACGAAATGGAAAAACACAACTAAGAGTGTTTTGAGAGGATGCAACGGATCTCACCATTATCATGACTGTGCAGTATTGAGTGGATGTCATTGCATTGGATATTCCAAAATTGTTTATGCAAATATATCCCAAGATACGTATCGAAAGGAATCATTTCAATAATTTAAGCAACTGCATTAGTATGTTTCTGTCAATGATGATTATGCTTGACTGTGTATTCGGATATATGTAATAAAGTACTTCGCATTGAAATGAATCTAGTATGTTGACGGTATTGAAATTTTGAGATAAAAAAGATTATAAATTAACAAAAAAAACTCTTATAATGGTATGTATTTTACTAATAAAAAACCAGAATTGTATTAATGATCTAAATGAAGAAGAATACCTAAAATGTCACATTAAGATGGTTTATGATGCCTACAAATATGCAGAAATTACGTTTACGTTTTAATAAAAAGTGAAACTACAATTTGGCCGAAAACATAGAGTTTGGGGTTTTTTCTTTTAAGATACATGTTAACAGAAGGACTGAATGATTCATTCAATTGTGACATTTTAATTGAAGACATTTTTACTAAATCGACAAAATTGCAGTGAACAGTGTACCATGCAATAATGATATGTTTTTACCTAATGTGGTATTTTCTAAAAATCGCTAAAATAAAAAAACGCCAAACCCAAAGACGATCTAATCACAAAAATTTTTCAGTTTATGTTAAAAAAAATTAAAAGATTATTTTTTAGATAGCTCTTATAATCGAATTTATCCATAAGCTAGGCGGCGTAAGTTGAAAAGAATTATAAGCGCCTCGGTCTCTTGCGCTGTGCCCCCTATTATTCACACCAAAGAAATTGCAGCAGTTTATTGGTTTAGAACAGATTCATCAGCTTGTGTCATTACCCAGAATATTGCGCTGTGCAGAGAGAGATGTAAAGCGAATATCTGGAATATCCGGATTTTGGTTCGTGGAGGGTGAGCTTACAATTGCTTAGTCCATAACAACAGTAGCTTGCAAGCAATATCTTTCTTTAAATTTCTTTTTTGGTAAGGTGATGAGGTAGACACATCACCATCTATCTCTTAAAAGTTAGGATTGTCAATGTACATGCTGGGTTTCAGATAAATAGACTCTATCTTCGATCTAAACAAACCTCTTCTATCACCCACTCATTTTTGCAGACTCTTTTACAATGGTTGAGAAGGCTGCAGTACCATCTCGTTCTTTTGCGAATGGTATCTATACCATCAGTACACACAATTTACATGGCAACTACCTTTCGTCGCTCACAACGACCGATAGCCGTGAAATGATTATAGAGCAAAAGTTCTACGTTGCAAATAACTCTTTATATTTGCTATGGACACAAATACATTTCCTTAGTATAAAATGATACGCTTGATCAAAATGCGATACAATCTTCTTTTAATTTAAAATTAAAGTTTAATATTTTAAAAACGTTGTAAAATATGAGGATATCTCATTCACAAAATACATGCTGATAGCAATCAGTAACAGTTTACTCTTCTTTGCATATATTCCGTTTAAGTTCATTGGGCTTTGTCATCAGATTGTATTCAAAGTCTCCAAGTCTTTAACGAGCCACACACTATTTAAACTCTATATTGACATTATACGTTTTTAAATCAAAGTATTCCTGTTGGTTGAAAAGATAAGTTTTCAATGCTTGAGAAGACTGTTGTAACATCCCGTAGTTCTCAGTCAATAATTTCTTATGCAGCCATGTTTAGCGTAACTTTCGCTATTCCCACTTCTCTGATGAAAATATTGCAGGATGATTAGTCAACCTTTCACTGTATAAAATGGTTAAGATGTATGCCTGACTCCACTGAATACTTCGAGATGGCCCATCCCATACCAGAAAAGCATAGCAACCTTGCAGGTACAGGGTTATTCATTTAGTTCGACTTGATATCAATCCAGCTCAGACTCAAATTTCAACGGAAAATGTCTTCTCTTTTGTGCCGCCTGTTAACACAATTTTACAACACGAACAGGAAGCTTTGCAAGCGTTACAAATATTGCAACCGGAAAGGAATAGCACATTTATACTTCATGGCAACGGAAGAGAAACCTTGCCACTATCCTTTTAAATTGACCAATTTTCCGCAAGAGACTGTATTATGCTAAAAAGAATTAAAATGTAAAAATGCAAAAAGGTCCTGACGGCGATGACGGCTATGGCGGTAATGTTTGTAAAAACACTTCAAAGTAACATTCAGAGCGTTACCAAATGAATCATTAATAACAGCCTGGGGAATATAAGGATGATGAAACACATACAGGAGTGGATTATCAGCCACGATGCTCTCAGTCACTCACTACCGCTACTGTTGTCACCGAAGACGAGTGAAACTACCATTACCTTTACCACTTCATGCACACGGCTGGGCAATGTATTGCTGGAATACGGCCGAATAAAGTGAATATTGTTTAAAGCATTTAAATGCAATTAACTGTAATAAAAACCGCCCGGATGTGTGCAGTGCATACTGAGGTCATATGTGTACCACGCGCGTACATTCGCTCACTAACGACTGCCTGCTTTAAGGCGTTAAATATATTGCATACATTAAGGCCAAAAGAGAAATGAAGCCAATGATTGTGTTCTTTGGTTTTTTTTTGGCATTAAAGCCTTTCCAATGGCAAGGCAAGTTAAAGATCATAAACGGTTGCGTTTCTTTTGCCCAAGGAGGATTTTCTCTCTGCAAAACTAACATGTAATACCTATAAGCTCCATGGTTTAGAGTCCTTTATATTTCTTGCTATACGCACACACACACATACAGAGTTTTATGCCATGTTTGTCACATTTATGTGTGTACCTTTCATTGCAAGTATGTATGTGCAAGGAGTTGCAAAATCAAAGGCAAACACACAAACAGCACAAACTTTCTAATATTATTGTGATGCAGTTGTTTGAAACTTTGAGTGGTGGATGGGAGGAGAGGGTTTAAGCCGAACAATAAACTGACCCATATCTGGGGCTCCAATCAATATTTGTTGAACAGGTAATTAAAAGGAATATTTATCTTTAAAAATCCGTTCATCTTCATTGTTGGCAAAGTGACGATAATGATACTGGGTAAATATATCTCGTTCATTTTGCTCTAAGCAATCTACACTTTTCCTCTCTTTCTGATGTAGCTAAACTAGGGATGATAATTGAAGTCACAATAGTACTAAAACTCATCGTAGATATGAAATTATATAATAAGAACTATACAGAAACAAATATATTTTATATTGGAAAATTGATGCTTATCTGAAGAAGAATTTTCTTTAACACAGAAACTGTATCACAAAATATTCTTTCCCAAAATCGAAAAGAAAAAGGAAGGAGAAATATCATTCTTTAAGTAGCTAAAAATTACGTAAGAAAATACTGAAAACTCTTCCTTATCAATTTCTCTATGGAAAAATTGGGTCCTTTAGCCGCATAAAAAACTTCTACCAGGCACAAGGATTTATTAGAAAAGGAGAGTTTATAAATTTTCTCCAACAAATGACCTTTCTGTATATCCTCTAGGTATGTCAGTCTATATTATGCATTATGAAGAAACATGTTCTTCACTAAAATAAAAGAGATTATTCTCGTGGGTGGTAAAAACGCGCTTCCATCCCATCGAGAAATGGATCTACTCGTATTGTTGAGAGGAAGCTAGGCACCGGCAAATAGAGATATATACCATTTTACAATAATTTTGTAAAAGAGAGAGTATCGGGAATTGGTCGTTGGAATAGAACTCTTTTAGTCGCCAACTACCACTACTCTTTAGTCAACTACCCCCTATACCGCCAAAAAGTTGATCGTCCTCTGTCATTAAGTTCGTTTACATTACTCGATTTAGTCCTTCCATTTCAAGTGTGTTTCGGAATTTTTACAATGGACAAAATAATCGAACAAAAGATTTGTACCAGTTTTTTTTACCGTGAATTGACTCTATCCAAAACAATTGCATATGAGCGGTACAGTGCATACAAAAGCGATCCGGATCCAGATTTGCCTCGGGCGACCATCAGCGCCTTCAGCTGAAGTTATGATCGATAAAGTGAAAGAAATGATGATTGATAATCATTATATAAGATTGAAATAGATAAATGCTGAGCTTTCTGTGTGTCACGAATCAATTCGTTTTATTTCACACGATTATTTGGGTTCGAAACGCGCTATTGCTCGACTGGTTCCGAAAGACCTGAAGTTTCTTCAAAAATTCAATCACGTAGAGGTCTCTGAAGACATGCTAGACATGACACGCGGGTCAACTCCGACTTCGCACCATATGTGGTAATAAGACATGGGTTTACTAGTTAGGAATGCAAACCAGTCATCTTGACCAACTGAGCTGAAACCGAAAATACCACATCAAAGTCGATCCAAAGTCAAAGTAGTGTTGACTGTTTTCTTTGATAATCAAGATGTCGTGTACTCGGAATTCTTGCCGAAAGCTGAGACGGTATAAAAAGAATATTATCTAGACGCAATGCAGCGTTTAAGAAAGTAAATTCGTCGAGGAAACCAAATTTGTGAAATGAAAGCTGGTGGATTTTGCACGCGCTATTTCATGATGCCGCACATAGTGAATGAGTTTTTTGCCAAAAGCTGAATAAATTGCAGCGAATAGCCATCGTATTCACCTGACATAGCTCCCGTCGACCTTTTTCCTCTGCCGAAACCCAAGTTATCACTTCGAGGGCCTTATTTTCAATCAATAGAATACATTACATTGCGACGACAACTCAAGTATTTTCCGAAAAGTGCGTTCGAAAAATGTTTTGATGATAGAACTCTCAGTGGCACTTTTGTATTATATCGGAAAGGGCCTGATTTGAAGGCGATACTACAAATTTTAATGAATAATATACATTTTGTGTTTTATTGATAAATTCCCGGTACTTTTCAAACAGAATATATGTACACATTTTTTATCACAATGTACAGGTAAACATTCCGATTGTGTGAACAATCGCCAATTGCAATGAGTGTAAGCTTCCTGAAAGTGCAAAGCTTAGTCTTATCACGTTCATTGGATGTTAGACTGTTCATTTGTTTTTATATGAGGTTTATTACTCTTACCAAATAAATTTTATGTGGTATACATTTTCTCCATTGCAAGGAATTGATCTTCATATCTTTATTTGAAGGAATCAGAGTACATAACATTTAGATTTGCCAAAAAATGTACCACCAAAGTAAATTTGGTACGAGCGTCTTTCATAACATCTTAAATTTATCGAGACAGATAGCCTATCTAGCTTATAAACATAATAATTACAATAATTAATATGCAATTCGGCCTAATATCGAAGTCGGCGATTGAAAATAGGTCATACTGACATTCTGGTACCTCTGATAAAAATGCAAATACAAAACTGAAATTCAATATTTACTACATATGTAATTACTAATTGATAGGTTACATCCAATGTTTTGTTTACAGTCTTGTTATATTGGTAAAATTCAAAAAAAAAAAAAAAAAATCAACCAGGCGGCCAATTCTTTTTGGTAAATCGCATGCAATTTAGCCAATTTAACCCATAAGTTCTAGATTCATATCAGCACTCTATCACTCTAAATTCAGTATAATAAGACACTTGTCAAGCGTTTGGTAAATTTAGATCTGAGAATGAAAATGAACTGTGCTGTCGTGCCTCTTCTGATACCTCTCACGTTGATTGCTCAAAATTCAATCGTTCCTCTAAACTTTCTAATTAATACGCCTAAGTATCTGAATTTGTATCCGTTGTATTAGTATGTAATGCTTGGCAAAAGCTGTTAAAAATCGACAGGGATCCCCACAATTACAACCCAGCTTAAACCACATATTCTTAAATTAATATTAAATCAACTTTCATTAAATTCTTCTAAATTCATTAAAATTTATCACTTATTAAGCTTACATCTGAAACAGAATTGAACTGAACTGGTACGTCCATTTCAGCATCCCTCACACAAAGAGGCCAATAGCAGGCTGCAGTAACCTGAAATTATTTTCATTGTATTACTTCACTATAATCCTTGCAATGCTGGAAATAGTCCAGTTAACTCATTTATTCGTACATTCATATCTCTCATTCTACTACACTAAAGTAGCCAGAAAATAGTTAAGCGTCTGGAGGACTTCGATCTAAAAGTAAAAACTACCAAATTGCCATATTTAGCATAAATTATAATGTTGCTCAATCTATTGTGAGTTAATTTCTAATAATTTTCAGCAATATTTAATTAAAACCGAGTGATTCCACATGATCATATTGACATAAAGCAAACTTTTGTAGCAAGACAAAAGTCTGCTCACCTATTCTTATGTAGCTATTCTCGGGGGGTAACAGTATAATAATCTCGAGACGAATGGCTGAATATTTTGGTATAACAACGGAAATATTCTTCATTTCAAGAGACGACTGATTAGACTCATAGACATTTAAAAATTGTCTTTCAATCCACAGAATAGGGAAAATAGGAAAAAATCTTTTCTTATTGGCAAGATATAGGGATTATCCATTTAGTGGCTTCAAACCCCCAGCCTGGCAAAGCTCTCAGCTATTAAATACCTGTCATTTGAAGTACTATTTATTTGGTGAAAGGCGTGCCATTTACAAATTATGAATCGTTTAACAACCGAAGAATGTGTAAAAATAATTAAAACTTACTACAAAAGTGGTGATTCAAAAGTGGGCTTTCAATCGAATAAAATTTTCTTCAGCGATGAAGCTCATTTCTCAATCGGTGGTTATGTCAACAAAGAAAATTGTCGAATATGGGACTCGGAGTACCCAGAAGTGTTTGTGGAAAAACCATTCCATCCAGAGAAAGTGTCTGCTTGGTGCGCATTATGATCTGGAGGTGTCATTGGGCCGCTGGGGGAACCTTAAAAGAATCAACTGTAGCAACCAGTCCAGAGGAGGTCATTTAAATGGCATTGTATTACGTAAATAATGGCAAAGTTCCAAACATTATAATGGAACAAAATTTTCATCTAAATCGTAGCTTTATGTGTGTTTTATTTAACTTGAGCCATGAGGGTGTCAATTACTTTCATTTTGAGAGAAACTAAAAATATTATCTTTATTAGGGAAGCAGCAGCTCAACAATACTCGTATATCGTGATATTGGACTGCGAATACGATAATGGGTGCCGCATAATCCATACTTGGATATGAAAAGCTACGGCTAGACAAGCCTTATAAGATGGTAAATATTAAACAGCTTATAAGCAAATGGATGCTGAATATATGATAACCCAGCTGTTGATTTTAACTTATGCAGTGGAGAACTTTATAAAATGTGTGTGAGAAAGCGGATCTTTTCTTTGCTCGGTTGTTGGATATAGAAAAGTACACAGATATATGTTACTGCAACCTTCTCAAGCATTGAAAATGTATGAAATAAGTGAATTTAGCTTTAAATGAGAACAAAACAATTTTTTTCATTTCGATAAACAAGTTGCATATTTGAGTGGAAACCATGTCTCAATAAAATATATAATGCCCATTTGGAAATAACAAGATTATTACCAGACAAACGACTTAATGACAAATCGCCTCCTTGACGAACAGTTTTGCAGTGAGAGACAGAATCCTGCGCAACAAAATCAATGAATAAATATATTTTAAGAATCTTCGGAAGAGATACGATATAATCCGTCAAATAAGTAGGTCAGTCGTCGTTAACTGAAAACGTATGATCGACATCATTCTGATCAAACACGCAAAATTACAGCGATTGCGTTGGCTGAATAATGTTGTGCTGATGAGAAAAGTTATCCCATCACAAAATAGTTCGAAATGAAATCGATGTGAGACTTATAAGAATGTTTTCGAACTACATTTGGAAATATTCAGTGGAATAAGCGATTAGATTGAAGGTACACACTGGAAAAATGTGCATTAGAATAGGTGTTTATGCCCAGAACCCACGTTTACAAATTGTAAGACATAAATCCTAACTTTATTATCTCCACTGCAATTGAGACTTTTAGATGTAAAGTTCTCAATTGTAATGAGATTAAGTGCTTTAGAGTAAACTTTAAGTCGACTGAGCTATGAGAGAATTTATTTGATTTGTTCAAGTCAGTTCTGATACTCCCCCCATACGTGTAAGACGAGTTTGCCTGCACACATAATCCTGTATTTGATTCAAGGTATAATCCCTAATAAACTGTGGAAACGAAAGCTAATCCCCGCTATTTTTTTTACACTTTTATAAATCTCTTGAGGTAAATATATGTCAGAAGTGAACCCGTTCCTACCGAACCAGACAATAGGTGTATATTCCATACCAAAAAAAAAAATTAGTTGCTTGCCAAAGAAATCACTTCCTCATAGAACGAATTATCATTTAAAAGAGTTCTCTTTACTTGGAGTTAAAATGCGGAAAATTTAATTTCTAAGGAATCAAAAGTACGGAAAAAAATGTGGCAAAGAGGTACCATCACCTTGACAGTATAATTGAAAGAAGGACCATGAAATTTTAGAACGAATCATAATTTCTAAGGAATCAAAAGTACGGAAAAAATGTGGCAAAGAGGTACCATCACCTTGACAGTATAATTGAAAGAAGGACCATGAAATTTTAGAACGAGCATCCTCACGACTTATATGTTATATAGCACCATCAGAGAGTGAGAGTACAATTTGCAATCTGTATTTTATTCTTCTTCTTCTTCTTCTTAGGTGGCGACCGGAATCGACATACTTATCTATTATATATTCGCCGCCCGTAAAAAATAATTCCCAAGGACTTCGATCTTCTACGCTTCTCCTCCAATTCGCCACAACAAGTTTCGATAGGATTCCAAAAGCCTGGTTTTTCCA
Source organism: Philornis downsi (assembly GCA_019455685.1). NCBI lineage: Eukaryota > Metazoa > Arthropoda > Insecta > Diptera > Muscidae > Philornis > Philornis downsi. The sequence goes on along the minus strand of JAHXMU010026280.1, from coordinate 74,823 downwards.
ACGAAGTTTTGGTCACCCTCTTCTGCGCCGTCCATCGAGATCGTTGTCGAAAACTTTCCATGCCCGAGCATTTGGGTCCATCCGCACAACATGACCCAGTCAACGCAATTGCTGTATATTAATGCGTTTGACCACGTCGATGTTGGCATATAGCTCATACAGCTCATTGTTCATGCGAAGCCGATACCCTCCGTTAACGATGATGGGTATTTTCCTCTCGAAATCTGCCAGTGCTGATTCATCCGTTTGCGTCATAACGCAGGATTCTGGGCCATATAACAAAAAAGGTAGGACCAACGTCTGGAACTGTCGAATTTTTGTTTGTCGAGGAGGGCTTTATCATTCAATCGCTTGCTTAGGCTGTATTAACATCTGTTAGCAAGCAATACTATTTTCTGCTCTGCTCCATGTTGACATCATTCGTTTTGTTTACAGCGGACCCAAGGTAGATGAATTCTTCTATTATCAAACACGTAAAATTTTGCCTACAAAAATTGACACGTCGCCAACAATACGTAAATTACGGCTCTTCATTATATCAGGTTATTTACCTCAAAACGGGTAATGTCGAAAAATCAAAATTTCGCAATTTATTGTATAATTTGTAATTGCTGTGAAAGTGTTATTATTATTTATCATTATTTTATTATTTTCTTCTCTTTACTACGTTATTTCAACAACACAGTAGAACATAATTTTTGTGGATTACTGGTTTATTTGCTAGGTGAAAATTAAAAAAAAAAAAAACAAAAAAAAAAATGATACAGCTGTGTAGATAAACTTTTTTCTAAGAGCCGGCGAAAATACGAAAGTTCAAAGTTATTACAATAATACTCTTGTTCTTGAATTTTAACCAAGATTATTTTCATAGAACATTCAAATGGTCTATTAAAAATTTTAAAAAACTTTTGCGTCCTTATTTAACCGATAGCTAGCAAGTTATAATGTTCTACACATTTATAGCACTTTAAAGCTGCTCATTTCTGGCATAAAATGTAGCTTTCATTGGAAAAAGGACAATGTCTATCACTCCCAAATGAACACCGAACAATCACTCCCTGCAGATGCATTAGCGTTTGTGTCGAAATAGCGTAGATTTAAAAAAATCGTCTGTAATTTTACCTCTCGCTATATCATAACCTGCCGTATGCATATTTTGGACTTTAATTTTTGCAATTAAGAAATAGTGCAACGTTGCTATATTTGTCCATACATGCCTCCTTCTCTTCTCTTTTTTTTTTTTTTTTTTGAAAAATTTCTTATCTATAGAAAGAAAAATAAGCGTAGAAAACTGTCACTTCTCTTAAATTTCACTTGTCATCAAAAATGTAACAAACTATCAAATGTATCTCATCCCCGAACTAAACAATTGTCAGATTAAATTTGTTTGCCTTCCCAAACAAACAGCAAAGTTCCATTAAAAATTTTGTTGCAATATCGTTGTGCGCAACAAAAGGGGAATGTCCGAGATGTGGTAGCAGGTTATGGAGGGGCGTGTTGCTGAAGCGGGTTCACTGCTATGATGGAGTGGGGCCAAAGGACTCACAAAGGATTAAAACGTATTTTGGTGCAAATAAAACTGTGAAAGAACAAACGAAACAAAATGAAAGTGGACACTAAAAGTTGAAAGTAAACACAGCAAAACAGAAAGATAAACAAAATTCACAATGACTATAATACAACAATACAAAACAACAATTCTATAGCGACAATAGCAACAAATTTGCAATAACTACAGCAGCGGCATTGGTAACAGAGGCAGAGACAGCAATAACGAAAATGTGCACTCTGAATACAAATGAGTTTCGCCTATTTCGTTGTAAACACACATCCATGCACACGCAGTAGACAAACACGTGAGAACGTTTCTCTCTTCGGTTCCGTAAGAGAGCGAATGCCACACAACCAGAGAGTGAGACATAACAGCGTGTCCTAAAGCAAATAAGTAGAGTATGACACAAGTTCACGTAAACGACCATAAACGTGGGCATACGTAGCCGCATCTGCAACTGCATCTACTATATCAACTATGCGAATACTGGCAGAGAGTAGGGCCAATATCTGTGTGCCACACAGACACAAACACACACACACACAGAGTGTAGTAATACAATCACACTCACACATGGTTGTCCAATGTGAATTCTAGTAACCCAGTTCCTCAGAAATGTGTGTCATCTACAATTTACAAGAATTCAGGTTGCAACACAAGAATTTTTGTTGTCCTTTCTTCCTTTAACATTTGTCTTTTTTTTTGTTAGTTTTCGAAACGACCAAATAAGAGAAGAATTTGAAAAATGGGAATGAACCCCGTAAATGAAACGAAACTCTTGAAAATTTCATAATATAACACAATGGAATGATAATATATATTTTCATTAGCATACTTTTATGAGCATCTACGCACATACTAACCATACATAAACTACTTTGAGGGGGGGAGTGAGGTGGGAGGGGGCACAGCATCTAGACCTAAATATTTAAATTTAGCAACTGCAATGCAATTTGCCCCAAGTCCATGCATTGTAGGTGCACAACAATAAAAACTCTTGGTAAAAGTTTAATAAGCTATAATGTTGCATACGTTGAGGTGTCTTGTTTTCACACGACAAGAAAATCACACTACAACCAAGCACCATCTTTATCAAGCATCTTTCTAGTGTTTATTACGATGATTTCAAAAAAGTTTTAAGTTCAGTTGCTCCTCTTCAGCCGCTGATGCCGCCTCAGTGCATATTTGATGTGGAAAGCGGAAACGAGTGATTGTGAAATTATAAAAATAACAACTTATAAACACTTTATGCGTATCATACTTTTAGTATGCTTAGCATATAGAAAGTGCACTCGGAAAACGCTTTGTAGTTGAGCAGACTGTAAACGCACACACACACACACACACACACACACACGCAGAAAGTTTCTCAAACGGAATCCAAGGAAAAAGCGTTGTTTTGAAACTAATACAAAAGCAAATAATTTGTTTGTATTTTATGGCACAAAAGAACTACTTTAAATTTGAATATATCAAGTGTATTTGTTTGCGAACATGTAGTATACTTTTAGGAGTCTTTGTAGATATAACAGAAAACTATTATTAGCAAATATTCAGACTTCTTGAAATATAACAACATTTGATGTAAGTTGTTGTTGTTGTGATAATTGTACAGCAACAAAGGAAACCCGGCATTAAGATAATAGATGCAGAATGAGAGAGAAGTTCTCCATTAACACAAAAAGTGGAGGCAGAGTCTCAGCTTTAGATTATAATTAGCTAAAAAATTCTGAAGTATCACAATATTTTATAATATATTAATTGGTTGAAGCATCATGAATATGTTAAAAAGTGCAATTACAACATGGGAAAACATTTTGTTTGTTCCCAAGTTGAAGTAAAGTAAATTACAATGTCTCAAAGATGCTAAAATCTAGATGCAATTGAAAGTCTAGTCTAGAAAATAGATTAGTGGAAGAAGTCAAAGTTAAAGTGTTTTAAATTCACATTAATTAATCTCTTCCTTCTCGACATAGCCTCCGGCACAATTCATGCGATGTTTGTCCAACTTCTGGAAGTCGTCCAAATAATATGATTGCTTAACGCTTAGAAGCGTCTTGTATCGTCTGTTAATCGTTCTGTGCTGGCAAAATGCTTTCATGACAACCATTTCCTCAGATTGCTTGACATCGAAAATAGTTGCAGGATTTTAAATTGAGGATTATGCCAGATGAAGAAGCTATTTGTAACCAAACTTACTGAACTTGAATACCGATGTCGAGCAGATTGAAATCCATGCAGTTTTTTGATTTTCATCAAATTTTGTTGGAAAAGTAAAGTCCGCCATTGACAATATGATTCGATGGAAGTAGAATATTTCTTATACGACGTACGTGAAAAAATAAAACGTTTACCATGTTACGTTTACGTGTTTACGTTTTTTACTTTTCCAAGTTTGGCTTCGCCAGTTAAATTCGAATGCTCTGACCTTTAATTACCATCCATCCATTACATACCCACAGTTATAGACACGTTTAGAAACTTATATGGGTTAAGTTGGAACATTTTCAAACAACATACGGTCGCGCTTATAATACTGAGAAAACGCGGCATCCAATTTCGGTGCAATACGATATGCTTGAAGTTTTAGAGAGATTGCGCACTTTTAATCACCCTAGAAACAACACATTCGCTTATGATGCGTTTCAACTTGTATTGAAATCCAAATAAATCATTGCGCACTTCATTCATATGGATTTTAATATAAGTTGGAACGCATCATAAGCGAATGCATTAATTTTTGGGTGTACAGTAGAACTCCAATTATCCGAATCAATTGGGACCGGACCACATTCGGATAATCAAAAATTCGGATAATTGGATTTTTTCTGAAAAAAGGGGATTTTAAAGCAAAAGAGCTTATTTTTGGCATTGTATGCATTAGTAAAGTAAAAAGAAGTAAAAGTACATAAAAAGAATATATAAAAATAAAAGAATGTACATATGTACATATGAACATTTAGGTACAAATACATACATTCAGTGTTTCAAAGCGATTCGGATAATCAGCGATTCGGTTGATCGGAGTTCGGATAATTGGAGTTCTACTGTATTTAATACATTAATCATTGTTTTAGTTGCCGCAGATGTTTGTATATAAATATTCGCAAAATCCCAAGAAAATTGAGGAATTTCTATAGATTGTTCTCATTATTACATTCAATGGCTGTAAGATTGTCTACGCCGAAAATAATAAAAAAATAAATAATTTTTATTTGTTATGAGAAAATACTTCTGAGGTTAAAAAAGATTGGCAAATCGGACATAGGTGCAATTTAACACAGGTCGATGTCATCCCAAAAAAATATATCACGAAGATTAAAAATATTGTCAAATCGAAAATGGTTGCAAAGGTCGATGCCATTCCAAAAAATGGTTTCATGTTGTGACTGTTCAACTGAGACGGAGTTAATAATTGCTAAGTTGGTTTGTCGTGAGTGCTGAATCAAAATACTGATACAGACGAGTTAAAAATAAAACCCTTTCCAAAAATCTGAATTTGATATCCGTTTATTGGAACCGATTTTCGAATCCATTTTGATTATTGGTTCTAAATAAATCGGATATATTTGCAAGGAATTCTACAAAAATCTATATATCGAACTGTCTGCAAAAGATACTGGAAACTCATATAGGTTTACAGTAGATACCTGCTAAATGAAAATGTAACGAAAATTTTATATGCGTAATATTTTTATATTACGAAAACCCCGGTTTCAAGAACTATTTCATAATTATTGACTACCGTTTCGTTAATAACTTTTTCTAGATCAGTTCTCAAAAACGAGTTTAAAAACCAGTTCTAAAACAAAGCTTCAAAACTCAAATATGAACAACCGGATTAATAGTAGACCCATGGTTTGGTGGTCACCATTTAGAGTTTTTTACTCAATGTCCTTCGAAAATATTCTTATAAGTCGCCCATCGATTTCATTTCGAACATGAGATATCTTTTTTCTTCAGCACAACATAATGCGGTCAATGAAATCGCTTTATGTGTTTGATCAGAACGATATCGATCATACGCCTTCAGTTAACGATGATTGGCCTATTTATTTGTCAGATTATATATTTTTCCGAAGGTTCTTAAAGTAGACTTATTCGTCTACTTTGTTGCGCAGGTTCTTGCTACGCAATGCAAGACTGTTCATCGAGGAAGGCATTTGCAACTAAGTCGTTTGTTTGGTAATAATCCTGTCATTTCGAAGCCGATGTTATGTATTTTGTTGAGATGCCATTTCTACACGACGTTCATCAAAATAAAAAACTTTGTTTTGTACTCATTTAAAGTTAAATTCACGTATTTCATACATTCTCAATGCTTGAGAAGGCTGCAGTAACATCTGTCTGTGTACTTTTCTATATTCAACAACCGAGCAAAGAAAAGATCCGCTTTTTCGTATACATTTTATAAAAGTTCTTCACGGCACAAGTCGATAGGTGGACTGTCCAGCATTCTTTTGCTCAGACGCAGCACAATATTCACCTTTTTGTTTTGTACTCATTTAAAGTTAAATTCACGTATTTCATACATTCCCAATGCTTGAGAAGGTTGCAGTAACATCTATCTGTGTACTTTTCTATATTCAACAACCGAGCAAAGAAAAGATCCGCTTTTTCGTATACATTTTATAAAAGTTCTTCACGGCACAAGTCGATAGGTGGACTGTCCAGCATTCTTTTGCTCAGACACAGCGCAATATTCACCATTTTATAGGCCTTGTCTAGGACTGGCTGTTCATATCCATGTATGGATTTTGCGACCGTTAATTATCGCATGTACAATTCGATGTCACAGTGTTGCAGCCACTAACTGACGAGGGGCATTATGTCGAAATAATTGAAAAAGTCTCTTGGCAAAGGATGTGTCTATAACTTTTTTGCTCTGTGAATGCTATGTTTGTAGAGTTATATCCAACTACGCACATGATGTATTGTTAAACTACAGATGTCTTTATAAAGATAGTATTTTCTATTTCTCCCAAAATGAATAGTAATTGACACTCTCATGGAACAAGGATATCTTAAACTGATAAATATTTTTATAGTCTAATATATCAAATACAAATTTTTTGTATTTGACTTCAAGCCGACTCTTCCAAACTTCTGAATAATTGACAATTGTCAAGCAAAAAAATGGCGCAATCGTATTTTTTTATTTTCGAACACCAATTTATTTACAATATGATTACTTTAGATATTTTAAACTGATAAATTGTTTGAAAGCCTTGACATATAAGGCTTGCATTCAAATTTTTTCTTTAATAAAATATCCAAACTTCAAACCGAACTCTTTCCAACTTCTGAATAATTGACAATTGTCAAGGAAAAAAATAAATGAAATAATAGTTTTTATTTTTTTATTTTTGCACACAAATTCGTTTATAATATGATTATTTTAGGTCGGAATCTATTGCAAATTGAAGGAGTCTGTTTGTTCTTTTTCTTCCTCTTTTCTTCTTTTTCTGGAAAATAACATAAACTTGATTTCTGGCGTTTTCAAACAAATTATATAAATTTGCAATGCCACGAGTTAGACAAGGTATTGTCAAAAACAACTATCGTCCTTTTCAATTTGCATACGTCCTCTCAGTGCTTTTTCTTAATAGTTTCACAAACTTCCAGCAAACTTTCAACGCAAAATATTCCAAAAAAATTATATTATAGGTACAGATATTCTCGGACAGAGATCTCGGCAAGAGATCTTGCATAACTGTTTGTAAAAAATCCTTTTCGTTCTCTTCCAAACAAAAGAAGGCAGACAAACTGCACTAAAATCGGCAGTTACTTCCTCTATTGAAATCTCGTATGTGTTTTCATAAACCTGACCAAATCATAGATTAACAGCTATTTTGATGTTTCCAGCTGAACTTATTCCGTGCCCTAACTAACTTTATCGACTACACCCGTCCAACTTTTCCGGCTGAGAAGTGGTCAATATTTTGGAGTTAAGTTTTTGCTATCTATAGGCTATGTAATGATACAAAAGCTTACTACGATCGTGTAACTTTTTTCCTGCTTGTCTATAAGATCATGAGAAATCTGTCTGCTGTCTGGATATTTGATTTCGATAGACTCTATCTTGTCCTTTAGTCTCATTATTCCACTTTTTATAGACTTTTTTGGTTAATTATAGGTCAACCCTCAGCGCCTTATATATTGTCATTTTGTATGGAAGGTACTTGAAGGGGGGCGACAATGCGGTCCATTTTCATTCTCGGACACTGTCTTAGCAGACTATTATTATGCACCAAATTTGACTGAAATTTGTGTATTTATATAGAAGATAGGAATCTAAGAATCCAATTGGCCGTTTGTACGGCAGATACCAGAAGAGGCCTGGTTAACCAAACGATTTGCCAAGAATTAAACATCAAAACATTGAACAAAAATTCAGATCGCTACAGCCTACGATTTAGGCATTACAGGGGGGAAAATTCATTTTCGTAAAATCGAAAATTTGTGTGGCAGCTACTAAAAGACATATGACAATGCGGTTCATTCAATTCGGTTATTTGTATGGGAGGTATCAAAAGGGGCATGGTTAATCGACTGACTTTTTTTTTAATTTTATGAAAAATTATAGACCAAAATAATGAAGAAAAAATTAAGTTGATGCCATCAGCAAATTAAAACGTACAGGCAAAAAAATTCAAGTTTGAAAAATCGTTCGATTTTTATTGGGCTGAACTAACATAGTCCATTTACAACCCTCGGCTACGATCTGGCAAAATATTAGACTGTGCCAAGCATTAAGAAGTTTTACAATGATTTATTGCAATTATAGTGTGTATTAAACAGCCTGCCAGTCCCTCAATCGATTTAAAAAGTCATGAAAAACGGTTGGTCAAAGATACGGCTCTAAACCCTTGCTTGTAGGTATTACATTTTGGGTCATATCAAATGACATACAAGGTGTGAAAAAACGGGTTTTTCAAATTTCGTGAGTTACGTATGCGCGATTTTTGCATTTTTTTTTTCCTGCTATGTTGGTACATGTCTGCTATATGTGTTGACAATATCAACCATTTTGGATTGTCAATTTTTTTTTTGACAGATAAAAAGGTTAGTCGTGTTTTGGAGTGCTCTTCGATTTTTTACTATTCGAAAAAATGGATGAAAGAAACTATATCAAGTTTTGCGTAAAAAATGAAATTAAATGTGCAAGGATATTTGGAATGTTGACTGTGGCGTTTGACGAGTCTGCAGTTCAATTGTGTTATAACCGGTTTAAGGAAGGCCGAGAAGATGTCAATAATGATGCTCGTCCTGGTCGCCTGAGCACGTCAACAACCGATGAAAACATTGAAGCAGCGAAGAAAATGATTTCGGATAATCGTCGAATCACTATTAGAGAGATTAATGATGATGTTGGCATATCGCGCGGCTCATGCCAAGCAATTTTTACGGATGTTTTGGGCATGAAACGTGCGGCAGCGAAGATTGTTCCAAAATTGCTAAATTTTGAACAAAAACAACGTCGCATGGACATCGCTCAGGAGCTGTTGAAGGTCGTCAACGACGATCCAGATTTCCTCAAAAAGATCATAACTGGTGACGAATCATGGGTGTATGGCTAGGACATTGAAACCAAAGCAAAATCACCCCAGTGGAAGCTTCCAGAAAAGATCGAAAAAAGCACGTCAAGTTCGATCAAATGTGAAAATTTTGCTCACTGTTTTTTTCGATTGTAATGGCGTAGTGCGCCATGAATTCTTGCCACAAGGTCGTACCGTCAATAAGGAATACTACCTTGAAGTTATTCGCCGTTAGTGCGAAGCAATTCGTCAGAAACGCGCAGAGTTGTTGGAAAACCAGTCATGGATTTTGCACCATGATAACGCACCCGCTCACGCTTGTGCGTGAGTTTTTGGCCAAAAACAAAACCACAATCATGCCTCAACCACTGTATTCACGGGACTTGGCCCCCGCTAACTTTTTCCTCTTCCCAAAACTGAAGACACCGATGAAAGGAAAGCGTTTTGGTACGATTGAGGAGATAAAAGAAAAATCGAAACAGGAGTCGTTGGCGATACCAAAAAGCGCGTTTTAAAAATGTTTTAAGGATTAGAAGAAACGCTGGGACAAGTGTATTATATCTGAGGGGGACTACTTTAAAAGAAATAAAATAGAAATCGGGTTAAGATATAAAAGCGTTAAATTTTGGAGTTTTCGGCAATAAAATTATTCAAAACAAAAACGCTGTTGCAATATTGAACACCTGCGATCCTTTTGTTTTAATTTTTCTTCCATTCAAAATCTTTTAAATTTACCTTATTGCTGCTAATTTTATTGGTTAAGAGTTGCAAATAAAGAAGTGTCATTGTTTGACATTTGAACAATTGTTATTGTTTGCTGGTAGAAGGTACGAGGTTAGTAAAAATGGAGCGCTACACGAATGAACAACGCATTCTCATTGAGAAATTGTTTTACCAAAATGGTGAAAGTTTTGCGGCTACAGTTCGCAAATTGCGATCAATTTGGGGTTACAATAATGCTCCAAAAGAGTGAACTGTAAAGAGATTAATGGATAAATTTGCAAAGACAACAACGCGCCTTCGGCCAGGTCAATCGATCGAAAATGTCGCAACTGTACGTGATGATGTCGCTCAAAGTCCATTCCCCTCAATTCAACACCGAGCTCAGCAGCTATGCAGCGAATTTTGACGAAAGATTTGCATCTTCATGCATACAAAGTTCAATTGATTCAGGAACTGAAGCCAGCTGACCATGGACAGCGAAGGGAGTTCGTTAATTGGATATTGGAGAGACAACATCAAAATGCAGATTTTGCCGATAAATTCATCTTCAGTGACGAGGCCCATTTCCTTCTTGATGGCTTCGTCAATAGGCAGAGTTGTCGCATTTGGGGTGGGGAAAATCCTCGAGTGATTCACGAGAAGCAAATGCATCCTCAACGTGTCACTGTGTGGTGTGGATTTTGGGCTGGAGGAATCATTGGACCTTTTTTTTATGAAAATGAGGCATGTCAAGCGCAAACAGTCAATGGTGTTCGGTATCGTGAAATGATAACCAGTTTTTTCGTGCCTAGAATTGAAGAAATGAATGTGGAGGGCATGTGGTTTCAACAAGACGTCATACACACATGTCATACAGCCAGAGAAACAATTCAATTACTGCATCAGGCATTTAAATCTTGCGTTCTTGTTGGAACTATACACATGTACTCATTTATGCTCCCCACTGTATGCCCCAGGGAGTTTTATTTATTTAGAAACTTAAGCACCAAACCTTTCAGCCAGCACAACCAATACAAATTTAATGTTGTTGACAATATAATGCAAAATTTCTTGTCTCCATGTGTCAATCTATTCAATCTTTTCTATTCACAATACAATCTAATTCAATCTATTACAGCTCAACCAATATATTTATTTGTGGTCAATAACCTGACAACATAATGGACCCGCCACATACACTGGCTCCCTTCGCTCTGCGTTGCCTTTCCAGACCATTGTAAAATCCGATTTGATAAATGGTTTTGATTTCAATGAAAAAAAACAAAAATGTTTAAACGAAAACAAAATAACTGTAAGCCTTGAGAAGAGGAAGAAAGAAAAGTCATCCTTCTACTAGGACACGGATTTCAGAGCTCTTTTAGAAATTGTATTTTTATACAACACAGAAACAAAGCGCAATTTCTTTAACATTTTCACGTCGCGTTTTAGCCTGAGGGCAAGAATGAGTACAAGTGGAGGTCATTGGATACGTGTTTTGCCAAAAGTCTAGTGAAAATATTTTGGGACGTTTTAGAAAACACGTATTTTGCCGTAATTATGTTTGACATTGTTCATTTCGTTTTAAGTTGAAAAACCGCACACACACAGCACACACACATACACATACACACACACACACATACACTATGGCATTCGCCTCTCTCACGTTCCATATCTGGCCCATTCATATAAACAAGGAAACATCATGGTCGGCATTTCTGGAATTAGCAGAGTGATTTCCTGCAGCAAAATTCTAAATTAATCCTAAATAAATATTGACCTAAGAAATAAAGTTTCACAAAGTGGAGGCCACTATAAAACTTTGTTTACGTTCACAAATTTACAGCTGATAAGACCGCAATCCCAGCGGGATAATGACGATAATGATGAGGATGACGGTGACGAAGACGGTGATGATGATGTAAAATTAATAGCGTTGGGGCCAGAGCATTATTAACACTTAAAAACTATTTAAACAAATAAATAAGAAATGAGAACAAAACCGCTTCAACTGGATCGTTTCTTAAGTAACAGAATAGAAAATTAAAGGGAAAAATATACAATATTGAGCAAATTATAATGTCTGATGTTGGTTTTATGGTTGGGGTTTGATAAGTAAATGAATTTTGTATAACTAGCATACATGCGACACAGAGCCCGGTTTTAGTTTCTATAAATAAAATATAAAATTTTGTTAGAACTGGCATTTAGGATAACAAACTCAAAATTTTAATTAATGTGAACTTTATTAATATTGGAACATTTGGAGCCACAACTTGTTGCGACCTGTGTTGACAAAACAAAGTATACGAAAAAATGTGGTAAAAAATGCACACTTTTTATGGGAGACCACATATTAAGATAGTTAAGTTTGTTTACATTTTGTATCCTTATAATGATGATTAAGATAAATAACATCTATATACAAATTTGGAAAAAATTGGCTGCAGAAACGAAGCAGATTTCTAAACTAATCGCATCCAGATTAGTGAATTCGAATCTGGCATAAAAATTGGGCTATCACGTCTTCTTCATTTTTATCGCATGCTGGCAATACTGTAAAACAGTTAATACTGACACTACAATTTGACAGTTATTAATTTGACAGAAGCCCACGTTTATTCTAAATCTTCATAATAGTAGCGGTTAGGCATGTCAGGGAGATCGTGGGTTGCTGATTTAACCTATTTTTGCTTTGTGTGTGGTGAATATTTGGTTGGAAGAAAAGGTATGCTATCAGTATCATAATCATTAAAATATGCATACGAGCATTTACATTATTTTGGTTTTGTCACTTGATTACAAAATCGTTTAAAGACATTTTGCACAATCTTTATATAGAAGAATGCCTCTGAATGTCTGCATAAAAGAAAAATTGTCAGATAAAAAACAAAATATTCCAGTTTCCTAAAAGAAAACATATGATGAACTTTCATATTAAAATACCTTTCAGACCATTCAAGACTTCTGCGCTGTCAGGATAATAAGGACAGGGATCTGGAGTTCCCCCATAATCCATTATCTTGTTGGTTATTAATAATATGACACAATTTTCAAGAGTTTAAGCGAACTCACCTATTTCTAGCAGTGTACAATCAATGGACAGTGTAAAATTGATGATCCAAAGTAAAATACTAACCTGAAAAACAAATAAGAATGAAACTGCCAACAACAAAAATTAAATATAATATATTAAGAGCATTAAAGCAAAACTAACTACTTCGAAACTGATGTTTGAAAAAAATCATGAAATTGTGAATGCAATCTGGCGATTCTTATTACTTGTGGGATGAATCGTCAAAATTGCACCATGTTTTAACCAAAGATACGAAATTGTTTTCGTCTTTTTAAAGATCATAATTAGTCTGATAAACTAATTATGAAATAAAGCGTCAGATCCTGTCTCTGCTTATCCCTGCGGGATGTCTTTTGTATGAAAATTACATTTATGTCAATCAGAGTACGCATTTACGCACCCATGAGCAACCACACACATCGTCACACAATGATCGCCTATACATGCGCACAATACCCACGACGGTGAGTAACTACATACGAACATAACTCACATCTCAAGAGCATTGTGTACCAGCCATCTACACAGTCATTACACACTACCATGGAGAATTGCGGTTCCGCCATGATTAACTAACCCAACGTGTGTAACTAAACCTGTAGGTAAATCATGGCTAACTCATGGGTAACCCATGGCTAACTCATGGGTAACCCAAGGCTAACTCATGGGCAACCCATGGCTAAGTCATGGGTAACCCATGACTAACTCATGGGTAACCCATGGCTAACTCATGGGTAACCCATGGCTAACTCATGGGTAACCCATGGCTAACTCATGGGTAACCCATGGCTAACTCATGGGTAACCCAAGGCTAACTCATGGGTAACCCATGGCTAACTCATGGGTAACCCATGGCTAACTCATGGGTAATCTATGGGAAACACAAGGGTATACTCGTGTGTCCATGAGTTATTCATAAATGTGTGTAATGTAAAGTTACACCTCACTCATGAGAAATGTGTAGCTGTCGAAAGAAATGTGTAGCAACAGTAGGCAGTTACGGCAAATGGATTATAAGAGGTGTCCACGAGGGGATAGAACAGATAACATTTGGAAAGCCCAGCTTACGTGTCATGAACTTGTGTAATTCTTGGTGCTAACATGGTTTTAGATCTCTAGGCACTAAACTGACCAGAGTGAAAAAACATGAGAAAAGCTAGACATCATATAGCCACTTACCCTGAAATAGTTACAGCCTATTCGAAGGATACAACTACAAAGATGCAACGTCAACAATGCCGATTTTCCTGATACGCACTGGTAACATTTTGCATATTCGATTGAAACCGCAATGATATATTTGAGCACTAAAAATTGCTTTTTCGGAAAAATAAAGAAAAACAACCGCAGAAAATACAAACTCCCTCAGGTCAGACCAAAAAGATTATATTTTTAACAGTTAAATTAAGGAATTAATGGATCATCCATCATGCGGCTGCAATTGTTGAAGTCATTCGGAAATGACATTTCGGCGCTTCGAAAACTGGCTCAAATGCAAGCAAAAGTGCATTGATCATCATGGAGAAACCATCATGGAAATCTAGTAGAGCCATTGCTGACGACAAATATTTTTTGTACTCACTTTTTTATAAATACATTAATCACAAATACGTTTATCACAATACCACCGACATATTATGGTGTAAGGAAATGTCAAAAGGATATCATTTGTCTAAAATGTCTTCCCTTGACGACAGGACACTACATGAACGGCAGTCTTTAAATCTGACAATTCTCTGACCTGCAGGAAATAGTACTATGCTTTGACAAATTGCTCAAGTATTCACTTTGTCAGAGTAACATATGAAATTTAAAGGAATTATTTGGCCTAACCTCAACTTGGGCTTGACATTACAATCAATCATGCAAAAAAATAAATAATAAATTGCACCCTAAACACCCTACAGCTACCATTTCGCTAGCACACATTCATCTGGACTTCCGTAAATGGGTGAATGTTTAAAGCATGAACGCCAACATCCGTTTCTCCTCTGTTATTGTTTTTTTTTCGTCACCTGCATCTTGTTTTTGTCGTTGTCTGCTCTTCACAAAATTTGTTTGAGATTGTGTTAAACTACAGGTATTACAACATGTATCTACAAGACCAATTTCTTCTTTTTTTTTTGCGTGCTCATCTCTTCCCCAAAAAGTTGTTCATATTCTCAGTGTTGTTCTGACGGAAAATAGTAATAAAGTGTATAGCATATACGAAGGGGCAATGTGTACGCAGCATATATTTAGGGATTGTAATACGGTCGGTTACCTTTTCGTCTTACGTCGTTGGGATGTGATGAGGTAGAGTATTTTTTTGGGTTAAGTATGTGTTAAACAAAGCATCATTTATTAAATGAAGGAACATAAGACGAGCATGAAAACCCCCGTATATAAAAGTGACAACGTGATTTGACTTAAGTTATAAATATTTACACAAACATACTCAAGCACACAAGAAGACACCCGGCTGGGCACACAGGCACTCACTCAAAAGGACAAGTAACTTAAAAACGCATTAGGACGTAGAAAGAAGAAGGTTCCAATGGATGATGGAGTCAGCAGTGGTTTTTAACCTTTCATAAAACGGGTGGGTGAGTGCGCAAAGGGTCGGTAGGAATTTTATGAAGCCATAAAAAAAGATTTTTTTTAAAGAAAAAGATTCAAATTTAATCAGGCTGTGTGAACATATTTTAGATGTGTTTGCAGATATTTGAAATAATTGCGGTAATTACGAAGCAGGCATAAAAAATTCATCAAAAGAAATCCTTTAGTAACCAAAATATGTAAATGCACAATAGGCGAGTCTTTTTGTCAGCACCACTTTTGAATCTATTTAATTTGCGATTTGTAGACAACCAAGTAGCAGATTAACTTTGTTATTTAAAGTTCCTGCACAAATTTTTATTGATTGGAATTTTCTTTTGTGCATAAAATTTTGGATGTATACATGACCAAAAACTGGTACATATTTCTAGGTGAATTACAATGTAACACATTCTATAATAAAACAAAAGTTTTATAATACAAAAAAACATCTACAGGAAAATTTTACATGTATTGAAGTTAGGCGTGCATTCTATACATAATTTGAATGCAGTACAATTAGCTTAGCGTCCAGGAAAATGCGGATTCAGCAAGATAATACAAATGAATTTAATTTTTGATGAGACGAAATGTCATTTTACACGAAATACTACATAATTGCAGTATACCTATGACATATAACAGCGATAATATTCTTTACTTCTCTAGGAAAAAACCTGACGGTTTGTTATTTTTTGCCAATATAAAGCCCACTGTAACTTTGTTTATTCAAATTGTCTCTTCGAGAAAAAAAACTAAGAGCCACATATGTGGTTTCAAAAACATTTTGTGCAGTTTACTTTGTAACACCTGGACTTAATCCCCTCAAGGAATTGAGGTGCCCACACCAGACACGGTTAAGAAAATGCACAAAATGATTTTGGATGATCCTCGGCTGAAGGTGCGTGAGCTAGCTGAAATGATAAGCATTTCAAAAAGTGCTATACATCGTATATTGGCCGAAGATTTCAAGATGAGAAAGCTGTACGCAGAATGGGTGCCGCGCTTGCTTTCAATAGAGTATTTGGCGAAGTTTCATCACAATAAAGTCGAATTTTTGCGTCGATTTACAACTATGAATGAGACATGGGTCGACCACTTCACACCCTTGACAGAGGAATAGTGGAAGCAGTGGACTGGAAAGGAAGAATCGTGTCTAAAGAAGGCAAAGACGTTTCCATCTGCAGGCAAGGTCATGATTTTTGGCATGCGCATGGGATTATTTTTATTGAAAGTGGAATCTGTAATTTTTACGAAAAATTTATTCCAACATAGTGATAGCGATATTTTTCTGTTTCGGACCTAATTTGAATAGTTGGAGTTTTTTCGAAAATGAAAATGAGTAATAATAAATAAAAACAAATTGATCTTAATTATCAAAAAGTTACTCTGTTTGCTCTAAGTTCTATATACATATAAAATGGTTTTTGATCAAGTAGTAATAAAATGCGAAGAAAATTTTTCACTTCCACTGCAGCTTACACATGAATGTGAACGATAACCAGTTGATATATAAAATTTAGCGATTATGCATCCTCTTTTTCAGTCGCTTCAGTCAATACTTTATCTGTCCTCCACGATCTGCGTTTAAAACATCTACGAGGGCGGTCCCAAAATTAGCCGACCTAACAAAGAAGGCATCAAAAAGTTGGGAGAAATTTTCTTTATTTTTCCACATAATCTCCTTTTAGCTCAATACATTTTTCCAGCGATATTCAATAGCTTCTATACCCTGTTTATAGTAAAAACTGTCAAAATCCTTAAAACAGCGATCAACTGCAGAGTTCACCTCTCCATTGCTAGCAAATCTTCTACCACCGAGCCATGTTTTCAAGTTTACAAATGGGAAGTTTTAATCTGCCGAATAACATGCGCGATGAAGCAATTCGAACTTTAATTCATTAATTTTGGCCATTACAGTAGTGGATGTGTGAACTGGAGCATTGTCTTGATGGAACAACATGGTCTTTTTCACCAAATGCGGCCTCTCTACACAATTTTATCACACAACAAGTTAGCAATAAATTAGCATAATATTCGCTGTTGATAGTTTTTTCTATCTGAAGATAACCGATAAAAATAATCCCATGTATATCCCAAAAAGGAGATGCCATGACCTCGCTTGCAGATGGGACCGTCTTCGCATTCTTAGGACACGATTATCCCATTCCAGTCCACTGTTTAAGCTGTTTCTTTGTCTCCGATGTGAAACGGTGAACCCATGTCCCATCTATCCAAAAATTCGACTTTATTAGTGGAACAGAACCAAACACTCTACTAAAACATCTTCACTACGTTGTGTTTGCTCTATTGAAAGCTAGCGCGGCACCCATCTTGCGCACAGCTTTCTAATCTCCAAATCTTCGGTCAATATGCGATGTGTAGCACTTTTTTAAACGAATATAATTTCAGCTTGCTTACGTATTTTCTGCCGATGATCATCCAATACTATTTTGTAGATTTTCTTAGCCGTGTATGGTGTGGACACCTCAATTGGTCAACCACTACTGTGTTCGGCTTGGCAGCTCGAACGGCCTCGGTTAAACTCTATTACGCAACAATATTGACTGGACTGAGACATTTTAAATGGAAATATTGAGTTACACAATGGTGACCAAATTTGTCCATGTTTACAAATTCACTGAGTTCGTTTACTTTATGACTCAAATAGAAATATTTAACATTGTGGCGCCTTCAAACTTAAAACAAAGTTGCCACTTTTCACCGAAATAATTTTTTTCAAACTACTGGCACCATTTATACGTCAGGTCGGCTAATTTTAAGAATAATTCGAATAATTATAAGGTTAAGGCTCAGTAACAGTAGTTCTTTGTTTTACTGCCACAAAAGTCATGGTCAATTTGTTACTAATGGACAACCAAAAAATATGTCATCTGAACACGTAAATCACCGCAGCCAGCATACTTGTAGTCCTTCTTCTTGACAAAAATAGACACATCTTTTACATATGTAATCTCTCACTCCTTTCCATTTAAAGAATGTCCAGTATTGAAAACTCCGATTAAAGAAAGATGTCGGCAAGCAAGTTTACCACAAATCCACTATATATCTACAAAGGCACACATATAGCAGTACTCTACCCCCACACTTTAATAGATCACCGTTTTCTTATTAAGCGTCATAAATCAATATTTTTTTTTTCTTTCTTTTTTTTCTGAAAATATTACAATATATATGAGTTTAGAGATTATGACAGGATTGAATGGAAAGTACACATCCGCTCACACACACCAAAGGAGTCACTAAGTCAAATTTCTTTTAGTTTCTATCAGAAATCCGATATCATTTAAATCTTTGATCACGACAGAGCTGGTGGTAGTCGTTTACAAGACAAAGACAAGGCAACTGGAGGAGAGACATCCTTGGTGTGCATGTGGTGTGAATTTCCTGATTTAAAGAGGATTTCTAAACATCGACGACGCCAACAACAACAAATACATCAATAGCAACAGCCACCGGGACGAATGGTGAATAAAAGAAAATCTATTGTTTTCTCCCAAACGAAGTCTTATCGATATCAGGAATCCACGGAAGCAAGCAAAAAAAAATTGCCAATAGAGGAAAACCCATTTTGTGTATTAGAGGCTTAAGTTGTGAGGAGAAGAGAGAGGGCAAATAATTGTGCCTCATCGCTATAAGGAAATGGCGGGGGCCGCCATGACTGTTGGAATGTCGAGATGTTGTTGTTGCGTCCGCCGTTGTGGACACAAATATGTTCTCTAAGTGTATCATTGAATGGTGGCGGATGATGAAAGCAGCCTATCCAATATCGATAACCGGGTGCGACGTCAACAACGTCGCAGCAGCAGCAGTAGCAGTGGCATTAGTGGAACAGGACTCTTCCATCCTGTTACACAGCCCAGCAATGTTTTCAATAATGTGGTTAGTAACTTATAGATTGTATGTGTTTGTACATGTTCATCTCTGAGTGCGAGTGTGTGAGGTCGGGTTATTGGTTCATTGCTCCTTGTACAGGACAAAAAACATCCATAACATTCACCAAGTAACAAGATACTGTGATTTGTGTGACCTTATTGGATAAGGACTTTTTCCAATTAATGTCCTGTGCACTTAATGGAATGAAATAGAAAGAAATCCGAAGCAAAACGAAAAGAAACCTAGATCAGGTTAGATGGAACATTTCTTATTACATTAACGTCTTGAAGGTACAAACAATTTTATATTAAATCTTGTAATAATGACATGAAATTGAATAGTATTACTTTTTGAAATATTAAATGGGAGATTGATAGAACAGAATTATTGGAATTTCATAAAAGAGTACAACAACTGAATCGGAATGGGATTTCTATATTGATAAACATGTTATAAATTGATAAATGTACACAAATTATAATATTAATTTGAAGGCTAAACGATAAAAACGTACATCAATCATAAAACCTACACGCAAAGTCAAAATATTTTTTTTTTTTTTTTTTGAAAAATACAATAAGCAAGTATTAACGGTTTACGTTTAAATTATCTGAACTTAATTTAAATTCATTTAAGGCAAGCTTGGAGCCGATAGAGGCATCTCGGAAACTAAATATTTTCTTGTAAAAAAGGTAATAGCTTTGTTATATAAAGGACCGAATTGGTGAACATGATCACATCCTTCGGCCTACTGAACCAACCATTGTGATATATTGGACATATTATACATACATATATAGGCTGATTTTTTAATCGTAGTTTTGTTTTTTAACTGAATAAAACACACAACATTTTTTATTGGAATCGTTAAATTGGGCTTTGCCATTTAATTTTTAAAGATAGTTTCATGTTGTCCGCGGCTTCGTCTCAAAATGTCCATTCGGAAGGCCCAATTTTTCGTCACTTTTTCGAGCATTTCGGCCTGTATTCCACGAATAACGCGTGTTATGCTATCTTGTAAGGCTTGTTTGGCTTGTCCGCATAGAATAACCACTTGACATAACCCCACAAGAAATAATCGTGAGACGATAAATCGGAAGAAATTCACATTCATCTCCCAACATATCCATTGTTTCATGAGCAGTGTGGCATGTTGCACCGTTCTGATGAAACCACATGTCAACCAAGTTCAACTTAGCCAATTTGGGCAAAAAAAAATCGCGTATCATGGTTCGATATCGTTCGCCGTTGACGGTAACGTTTCTTCGACGGCCGTCTTTGAAGAAAAATGGACCGATGATGCCACCAGCCCATAAACCACACCAGACTGTCATTTTTTTCGGGATGCATTGGTAATTCATGTATGGCATGTGACTGTTCATCACTCCAGTTGAGACAGTTTTGCTTGTTTAGGTATCCATTCAGCAAGAAATAAGCCTCATCGCTGAACACAATTTTTCGATAAAACAGCGGATTTTCATTGAGCTTTTTTTTTGTAAGGCCCATTCACCAAAAATTAGACGTTGTGGTTAGGCCATCCGTCATTCCATGGTGAAATGGCAGAGTACACTGCACACTGTTCACTTTGACAAATGGCGTTTAGACGCCATTACAAACCAATGCTGCTAACCTGAAAAACTTAAATCTTAAAACATCACCACACACATCACATCCTTCGGTCCACTGAACCAAACATTGTGATACTCGTATATTGCATATATTATAAAGGGTGTCCCCATAAGAACGCTAGACTTAAATTTTAAATAAAACACAGATAAAACTTTATTACGTCGTAAAGTAGACAGAATGAGGTTATATATGGAACAACACATCGGGCAGATGGTCGCCGCGGCTTTGCTGGCACACACGCGATCTTTTAATGAAATTTTCAATGACCGTTTTGCATAAATGCTGCGGTATTTCATTAATGCAGCGCCAAATTTCCTCTTTCAAGACTTGAGTCGTTGTCGGCTTATTCACGTAAAAAAAGTCTAATGGTGTTAAATCGCACCATCGTCTGATGATTGTTCACAACATCAATGGCTATCACCGTACTAGAATCATATTATTATTTCAATTATTTCGTATTTTTCGATTAATTTTTACACTGATTAGTAATTTTTTGGTTTTCGTGTTTCAGATAAATAGAAGAGCCAACACAACCCTGTTCTAATTTTTCGTGAGGATCAACTTCAGCGCCATTTTTAAAATGATTAAATATAACAAATTTTTTTTTTTTCATTTTTGTACAGGGTTGCCCATATTCGACGGACCCATCTGGCAACGCCATAACTTTTGACAGAGATGTCAGATCGCTTAATGACATACCGCGTTTGAAGCGTCAGTCCAAGCGGATTTTTACCATGGAACAATACACGCCACGCGAGCGCTCTGAAATAGTTGAAATTTACATTCAACAGAAGAAGTCAATTGTGAAAACTCAACGTGCTTTTAAAATATTAAAAAATGTGAGAAGTGCGCCTTCTAAGAACACCATTAAGCGTTTATACGAAAAATTTTCGACTGGTGAGGCTCTTTCTAATCCGAAGAGGCCAAATAAAAGTCGACCAAGGCGATCGGCCGAGAATATCGCTGCCGTACGAGCCAGTGTTGAGAGGTCCCCAAGAACATCCCAAAAACGCCGTTCTCAGCAGTTGGGCATGGCTCGGTCCACTTTACAACGGATTATTCGCGTTGATTTGCATTTGTTCCCGTACAAAATTCAATTGACGCAAAGATTGTTGCCTGCGGACAAGCCTCGTCGATTGGAATGGGCCCAACGAGTCATCGAAATGGCCGATGATGACGAGCAATTTTGGAACAAAATTATCATGTCCGATTAAGCCCATTTCACATTGAATGGGACCGTAAATAAGCAAAATTGCCGTATTTACGCCACTGAAAATCCTCAGGAGATTAAAGAATTGCCTCTTCATGACGAAAAAGTCACAGTTTGGTGCGGCGTTAGTGCGAAAACGGTCATTGGGCCGTTTTTCTTCCAAAACGAAAATGGCCATGCTGTTACCATCAACCAGGAGCGTTATCGCGACATGATGACCAATTTTGTGACGCCAATTATTCGTCGAAAGCGTATGAGGCAGTTCTGGTTTCAACAAGACGGCGCTCCACCGCACACAAGTCGCATAACAATCAATTTTCTGAAGAATTTGTTTCCGGGCCGTTTGATGTCGAAAAGT
This sequence comes from Philornis downsi, assembly GCA_019455685.1. Taxonomy (NCBI): domain Eukaryota; kingdom Metazoa; phylum Arthropoda; class Insecta; order Diptera; family Muscidae; genus Philornis; species Philornis downsi. The sequence continues at coordinate 52,284 of JAHXMU010026280.1, read as the reverse complement.
GGTGATTTGAACTGGCCACCGCGTTCGCCCGATTTGACGCCCGCTGACTTCTTCTTGTGGGGACATTTGAAGTCAAAGGTTTACGTTAACAAGCCAAGGACCGTAGAAGAGCTCAAGGACAACATTCGTGAAGAAATAGCCGCTATTCCGGCCGAAATGTTGGCGAAAACGATGGAAAATGCTGCAAAAAGGGCACAATACGCCATCAACGCCAGAGGCGGCCATTTGAGAGATATCATATTCAAAAATTGATGTAAACAAATCTACTTGGAACAAATTAAATGAATAAGATTGCCAACCGCCAAATTTTTATTTTTTTCTTTGATTTTTTTTTTAAAGCATGGGTCCGTCGAATATGGGCAACCCTGTATGTAAAGGAAGTTAAATAAAAAGCCTAAAATATTCAAATATTGTTTTTCATTTTTTTTTTTATTGTTTATTTACAATTCCTGAAAATACCCTAAATTTTCGAGCTCTAGACCACCGGGATCCCTTAAGACTGCTTACGATGTGCTGATAATTTTTAATTCTTTCAGAATAAGTCCTCGCGCTCACTAGCTCATGATGTAAAAATTAGAATCAGTGTTTCCCTCTTTCGCCTGTAAAATATTTCTGTCATCCGACAGTGGAGTGGAGTGGGAGTGGGATAAGGTATTATTGCATACATGGAGCAGATGGATCAGACGCATACGATACATGGGAAGGCGGTCACAAAACTAGCGTGGCGTATAGCTGGTGCCAGTAGTCTGAAAAAAATACTTTGGTGAAAAGTGGCAAGCTTATAAAACCTATGTTTTAAGTTTCATGACACCACGTTGTTTACTATTTTTATTTGAGTCATGAAAAGTAAACGAATTCAATGAATTTGTAAACATGGAAAAAATTGATCACCGTTATGTATTTAATGATTTCCATTTGAAAGGTCTCAGTACAACCAATATTAAAGACGAGCTAGATTTTACTCTGGGGGAGTCTGCTCCTTGGTTTACGACTGTAAAATATTGGGTAGCCGAGTTTAAACGAGACCGTACAAGTTGCCAAGACGAACACCGTTGTGGTCAACCAATTGAGGTGTCCACACGACACACCATTAAGCAAATCCACAAAATGGTATTGGATAATCATTGGCTGAAGATGCGTAAGCTAACTGAAATGAGGGTCTCTTCAAAAAGTGGTACACATCGCATATTGACCGAAGATTTGAAGATGAGAAAGCTATGCGCAGGATGGGTGCCGCGCTTGCTTTCAATAGAGCAAAAACAGTTTTTTAAAGTTGTTTCAGTAGAACGTTTGGCGATGTTTCACTGCAATAAAGCCGGATTTTTGCGTCGATTTATATCCACAGATAAGACCTGGGTCGAGCATCTGAGACAAAGGAACGGCCAAAACAGAGGACTGGAATTGGAGAATCGTGCCCAAAGAAGGCGAAGACGGTTCAATCTGCAGGCAAGGTCATGGCGTCTGTTTTTTTGGGATGCGCATGCGATTATTTTTATTGATTATCTTCAGAAAGGAAAACCCATCAATGGCGAATATTATGATAATTCATTGCAGCCTTTAGATGACGAATTTTGTGGAAAGAGGCCGCATTTGGCGAAAAAGAAAGTGTTGTTTCATCAAGACAAGTATCCAGTTCACTATTGCGATGGCCAAAATTAATGAATTAAAGTTAGAATTGCTTCAACACATGTATTATTCACCAGATTCTGTTTCCTTGAACTATTTTCTATTTCTAAACTTGAATAAATGGCTCGGTGGTAAAAGGTTTGCCAACAATGAAGAGCTGGAGTCTGCGGTTTATGGCTATTTTAAGGAGTTTGACAGTTTTTACTATAAACAGAGTATAAGATGAACTGAAAAAGTGTATCGTGCTGAAAAATAAAGAACATTTTCCCCAATTTGTTGTGTCTGTTTTGTTAGGTCGGCTAGTTCTGGGACCGCCAATGCATTTGTAAAAGCAATATAAGTCAACCTTTTGGAAAAAAATAGTTAATTGCGGAAGTTCAAGGATTTAAGGAAAGTGTTCGGAAGTTTATTTAGTATACAGCTTTCTAACATTGTTAACATATTAAAAATTAAACTGGACTTGCGATTAATTCCGGTGTCTGAATTACCCCCCAAAAATATATTTCAAAAATATTTGATTTTTGTTAATCGTCGTTATAGAAAAAACACTCGTCCAGTGTTAACTTTATTTTCTATCCAGCGGTCAGAGTAGACAAAGAATATATCATTTTATAGCCAAACTACTGTGTATTTGTAATGGAATATTCCGACATTCTCGATAAGGGTAACCATTTTCCGCGTAATTTAGTAAATCTCTTGATTCACGACTATACCATGCCATTGGAAAATTGTGAGCGTAACTTTTGCCAGTTTTTCCTGAATCTGTTTCCTCTTGTTATTATAACGTCGACAACTACCTTCTTGACTTTCTCACATCTTTTCCATTTGAATTTGTACCACTCACGAGCATAAACAAACACTTGCATGTATGTGGGCCGCCAACACATCTACATAAATACATATTACAATCATAAATCCATCTATTTTGCTCTCTTCGAGTATTTTGCAGGAATGTGATGGAATGGATGAATGTTTGTTTGGATATGTAAAACA
>JAHXMU010026280.1:0-44665 GCA_019455685.1 Philornis downsi | reverse complement strand
GCTTTCAATGAGTCATTTGTTAACATGTTGTTTTTGCAAAAAAAAAAAAACAGCTAGAATTTAGTTGCGCACTTAATAGTTTTCGACAACTTTTTCGCTGAGATACCACTCAGCGATAACTTGGCGAATGGTGGTTTTCGAGTGCTCCAACGTTTGGGGGTTATACGCGTTAACACGGTCTTTGACGTAGCGCCACAAAAAAGTCTAACGGCGTCAAATCGCGTGATCTTGTTTGCCAATTGACGTCGCCGAAACGTGAAGTTACTTTTTCTGGAAACTTCTCATGCAATAAATCCCAAATCGGCAATGTTTTGTGGCTCGTAGCACCCTCTTGTTGAAATCACATATTGTCCAGCAGTTCATAATCTTTAATTGCAGGCCAGTAAAAAGTCGGTTTTCATACGGCCATACTGCTTTGAATATAAATTCGAATTATCCGTCACTTTCGCTAACAGAAGTGATACTTAGGGCAGCGCGTACATTGCGGTGATACACATATCTAACCACATCTGTAACGCTTCCAGCCTCTTCCACAGTAAGTCGATTATGCCGACCATAATCGTCCCGTAATACACGAAAAGTGTCCACGTTTGAATCACCACTTTTGCAGTAAGTTTTAACTATTTTTACTCGTTCTTCGGTTGTTAAACAATCCATGTTAGTAAATGCGTTAACTGCTGTTATTAGAAGACATCTTCTGTCGCTCTTAATAGCGACCGATAGACTCAATTCAGCTTAATTACAAAACTTTTTGATACATGGTTTTCTTTTTGAATTTTCATTTAGACACTAATTTATATCACAAGCTATCACGCAAGTTAAGTTCGGTTTGAATATTGCAAATTTTCTCTATAATTATCAAAAGTTTGTTTCTAATTCGTAGCAAATAATCATTTCATGTATTGCTCTGTTCTACACCTGAAACCCAATCAAAAATTTAACACTGACTGTGTGTTCTCCATCAAAACATTTCAAAGACTCAAAACGAAACTATAATTCTATGTGGTGTCCCATCTCAATCCGAAAACCTAAAACCGAAATCTGAAGTAGTTTAGTTTCTTGATGGGAAAATAATCCGCTGTTAAATTACGAAATGTTTAAAGTCAATCATTTATTATGTGACCTTTCCATAATATGCTCTGAAATTGACTCCCAAGAAAGAAGATATTTTGTATGTTCTTTGGAATTGCAATTTTTAAAATAGAACCGAGCTTATAGGCAAATAAAATCAGAAGCAAAATTATTTTTTTAGTACCTTTTCTGAGGTAAGAATCGAAAACGAAAGTGAATGTAATTTCGATTCAGTTATTGAAATAACAATCATAATTGTGCACAGTTTTGATTTAGATTCCAAATTACCTGACAATTTTAGATTAGGTTAAGGCATTGTGGCAGTCTGAATAGGCAGACTTACTTAGACTGTATAGTCCATTGTGATACCACGGAAACTAGAGATATGGATGTCCCTAGTTTCCCCCGTTGAACCATCCTGAGCGCCTCAAGAAGCTCTTAAGTCAAATAATATCTATATCGTGTAGATCTCCTAGGTCCCTAAAGAAATAATAGCCCAGTGTTAATCGCCGCCTGTTCGCCAGAGCGGGGCAATTGCAGAGTATGTGTTGTATGGACTCCTCCTCCGCTTCATCCCTGCAGCTCCTGTAAAAGTCACTAGTCGCAGCCTTCAGTCTTACTGCATGTCCTCCAATCAGACAGTGTCCCGAGACAAGGTCACATCTGTCTGGACTGATTATAGCCTCGGACAGACGCCCACCTACCATTTGCTACTAAATATGCTCTATCTCGCACTAGAAGCTGGCAAGTGGCTAGAGGCATGCCAATAGACTCCAGCTCGACTGTAGTCTGTAAGGTTGTCCCTAGTCTTGCCAGTTCTCTGGTTTGTCCCTGTGGCCCGGCACCCACATAAGGTAAATGGTGAAATGCTGAGCCATCTCATTAAAAAGAGATCTGCAGCATTTCAGGGCTGATGTTGAGTTCAGGAATAGAGAATCCAGGGATTTAAAGGCAGCTTGACTGTCAGAGAATATGTTAATCCCCACCGTGGTGAGGACGTTCTGCCACTTCCTTAATGGCCAATATTTCGGCCTGATGAACACTGCAGTGATCAGGTAGCCTTCTTGCTATACTTAGCCCTAGGTCTTTAGAGTAGACCCCGAAATCTACCTGATTATTAAATTTTGACCCATCAGTGTAGAAGTCGACATACAGTTCAGTACCAGGAGTTCTACATTTGCATGTATGTATCTGTATCTGGTATAATGTTTGGTACTTTTTGTCAAACAGTGGTTCAGCCAGAGTGTAGTCACTGTTATATCAGATACCATGTTAAGGATCACACTGTGACTATAGCCACTGTTAGACCACTATGACAGCTTTCTTAGTCTGACTGCCCCAGCTGCAGTCTGAATGCTAATTATGACAAGGGGTAGTAAATGCAAAATTACATTTAGTGCATCGGATGAGGTGGTGCGGAGCGCACCTGTGATGCACAGACTAGCCATGTTTTGGATTTTGTCTAGTATCCTAAAAGGTTTACAAACCACTCAATATTTTTGTTTGAGTATAGGGTATTTAAATATATATATGTAGTTTTAAAATCATATCATCGTCTCATCTCATCGCAACATCAAAACTTTGCCCAACCAAAACAAATGTGTGAAATTTAAGTTGATACTTTCGACCTGCACAAACTTCATTAAAACCTTTGATGGACGAAGGAACATGGCAGAATGCAATCGACAAGAGCGAATCACTCGAACGATAAGTGTTTAGACGTCAGCAATAGCTCAGTATTATTTAATTTTGTTAACTAATTTAAGTCATGATTTAAAATAACAAACGAAAATGTCCTTGAATCGGAATTATGAACAAAAATCACAACAGACTAATGCTCAACTTAAAATGGAATCTTCAAGTTAACAGAATAACTCATGACTGCTAATACATTACAGTTCCATTACTTTCATAGGAACATTGAAATCAAACATGTACAATACAATGTGTCAAATGCAGCTGCTTTGAGTTCTTGATAACATTTCCTACATTGGGGACACCAACATATTATCCCAGTAATGTTTAGCCTTTGGAAACAACATGCTAAACCCCACTTCTGATATAAATTCTATGAAAAATCTACCTGCATCTCTTATGGAAACAATCGCTTGGCGTACAGCCTTAGTGTGTATTATCACACGTTGTGGGAATTGTAATGCCTATGATTACCTATAATATTTGACCCAACTCATTCACTACTACAAATGCACTAACGCACACATGCACACACATATGTACATATATACAGTGTAAGCCTAGTACAAATCACAAAACCGAAGTTATCGCTTGTATCCCAAAGCAGCTGATCACTATAAAATTAAAATTCAAAAATATTGAAATTAATAGTTACAACTCAGCATTATAACAAATTCAATAGAGAGAGGGTAGCGGACGGTCATTTCATGATTTATATCGCATAGCAAGGCGATTTACACATGTAAATTAATTTCAAATGGGATGGAAATGAATGCAAAATATTTTTTTATATTTAATCCTAATTGAATTTTCAAAATTACATTCGTAAAACTAATTGCAATTACCTGTTTCAGTTAGTTGGTCATGGGTCGTACTGCCGTCAGGTCAAATGTTTTCAATTCAAGCGATAAAATGCAAAACAAAAAAACAAAAAAACGAAACGAAAAATCTGCAAATAGAAGAGAGTACGAGGGGGTTAAAATATTTGTATGCAGACGGTATTAAATTAATTTGTATATAATGATTCTATGTCCTCACAACTAAATGGAAATGCACAAACAACAAACAGATTTAATTTCATTTGTTGGATAACTCCCCACTGTGGACGAACTAGGTGAACTATGCATTCCACACACAAATACACACAAGTAGAAACAGAAACAACCATACACGTGAATATTTCCACACAGTCGAACTTACGTTTGCACATGTACGAGTAGAGACATATGTTGTGCGCGCCCAATAGAGCATCCAGAAAATTAAAAGTATGGAACCGGTTATTATTTTAGATTGCCGATGACAGTTGGCGTTGTGATTTGGTTAAAATCTACCTTTAAGCTGCAACCAATTTCAACAATTACTCTGGCCAACAAGGTTTTGGACTGGAGCAACCAAATATCTTTCCTAGGGTAATTTGGTGAGCTGATTTCGAATCTGTAATCGGGTTTTCTCTATCACGTCAAGTTTACGAGATACAAAAAAAAATTATTTGCTTTTTACATAAAAAATCATTAGATTATTTAAAAATCAATGAATTTTCAAAAGTGAATGGCGTTATTTAAACGTCTTTTGTATTTTGTTGGTTCGGTTTCACGCATTAGTCCAGCAATAGCCTGCCAGCATGCTTTTGTCCCAAAATCCTTGATAATTTCTTTAAATTTTCATTAAGTCTTGGTGAGCACGCTTCTCTTGTAGGTTTTGTGGGAAAAAATCTAAATCTTAATGGAGAAAATGCATTTTGAAAGACATTCGGGCACCTAATTCGTGATCATTTTTCAATAATTCACCAACAATTTGTCTGTAGTTTTCACTACCGTTGTTTCCAAGAAAACTGTTCATGATGATCTTGACAGATTTACAGATTGCATATTCTTTCTCCAATAAACATTGTGAAAAATTGTCATCATTCAATAGCTTCCTGATCTGAGGGCCAACAAATATGCCTTCTTTGAATTTAGCATATAAAATTTTAGGAAAAACAGGTAACAAATATTTAAATGCTGCACCATCTTTGTCCAGAGCCTTGACAACGTCCTTAGAAAGGCCCAATTTTATGTGCAGTGGCGGAAAAAGAACGTCATTTGGATCAATTAATGGTTTATTTGAAATGTTTTGTTTTCCTGGTGAATACTCAGTTCATTTTGGCCACTCTGTTCTAATGTAATGATGACATGTAGTGAGACTATCCCATAGACAAAAGGAAACAACAATATTTTGTGAAACCTCCTTGCATACCGGTCAACAAACTAATGATCTAAAACTGAATTTTTCTTTGTATTAACGGCATGAGCAATTGGTATGGATAAGTTTTCATTCCCATTATACATATACAAAAGAAGAACCTTTAAACTGTACTTAGAGCCATTAGTAAATAATATGCATTCAGTTTTGTCATATGGCTGATTCATTTTTGTTTAAATAAACCATAAACATCAGTACTGTATAGAATAAAGTGCTTCTTTTCAAAATATGCAGCTTGGAATTGCCAAGCTTCTTCCATAGATTGTTCATTTTGTCCCAACTGCAAGAAGTTTCCACTGCTGCATGCTTGAAGCTAGTAGTTCTGCGTCTTGCTTCCTTAAATGTAAATCCCGAATTAGATCGTTAATCTCAGCTTGAGACACTAAATGGCGTTTAAACTACCACTGCTGGTGAAAGATTTTTCGGACTCACTGCTCGTAGCACTGGGAGTGACTGGTAATAAATCATTTGATGGACGTTAAACTAGTTTGGAAACCGATAGAACATTTGCGTAAGTAATATTTTTTCGATTTTTCATATTGAATCCAGCAACTTTTGTTAAACAGAAATAACAATCGATTTGGTGGTTACTTGACTCCCTCTCCAAAGTACTGGAATTGAAAAATCGAAATAGATCGTCTTGCCATTTGACCACTTGTACGAGTATAAGACAGTTGTGCAACTATCCACGGCTTGATCAACTTTCTGACATCAAAACCAAAATAATGTAAATATGCATATTTTAATGATTCTGATATTGCATACCCTTTTCCTTTCCTTTTCTAACAATGGTAAAACAGTAATATTCTATATTATACTCGTATATATTTTTTATGAACAATTTAAAATATTATTATTTAATATTAGAAATCTGTTACAATATAATCGGAACAAATATTGAGATGAGTCAAACTCAATGAGTTGATTGAAATCTTGATTCTAGGCATATTCATTAATTTCATTAATAATACAAAATCCACGATTCAGAGTATTGTTTTTTGTATAAGAAGTAAAGTGCAGAGGTATATCAAAAATATGTGTTCGCCGGAGAGACCTAGGAGTAACGTAAAATGGAATCTGTTGCCAAAAGATGAGAACAGCCGATGTAACGATCAATTATATTAAAAACAAATAGAGCTGTCTGAAAGTTACGAAGATATTCTAATGTCTGTAGCCCAAGTAATAAGCATTTTTAATTGCTAATTGGGAAAGATTCTTCAAATCTAAATGAAGAAAGAGCAAACTTTACAAACACACGCTGCACCCGTTCAATACGTGCAATATGAATATTGGATTGAGGACACCAAATAATAGCGGCATATTCCAACTTAGGTCGAACATATGATGTAAAAATAATTTTAAATATATTGCGGTCAGAAAATTCTAAACAATTCCTTTTAATATACGCAAGAACTTTATACGCATTGGGAATAACATAATTGATGTGCGGAATAAATGTCAGCTGATTCGAATAGAATACCTAGATCCAGTTTCGAACCAGTCGATTTCAGAGAAATATTATCAATTTTGAACACTGCATCGGTGAACACAACACAACACTGAACACAAATCGGTGTTTTGCGAAGCGAAAAAGAAACATGAATGTATTTATCCTTGTTCAATGAAAGCTTATTTAAAAGGCTACAATTATTAAGACAGTCTATGTGTTTCTGAAAATCTAAGACATTATTAACTGTAGAAACTTTTAAAAATACTTTTAGATCATCCGCATAAAGCGAAAAATTATAATGCTTGAACCTTGCTTTTGTCATTTAAATGACTGCCTCTGGATTAGTTGCAGCTGTGGGTTCTTTTGAGATGGTTTTCGACCATTTTTTCACACATTTCGGGCGGTACGTCAGCGATAACTTGACGAGCGTTGGTTTTCAAATGCTTCTGCGTTTGGATATTATCCGCGTAAACACGCTCTTTGACGTAAACTCGCAAACAAGTCCGTCAAATTGCATGATCTTGGTGGCCTATTGACGTCGCCAAAACGTAAAATTACGCACTCTGGAAACTTCTCGAGGCTCCGTCTTGTTGAAACTACCTATATATATCGCTCTAACCACGCTTTCAGTCCCTTTAAAGTTCTTCGTAATCTTACCATAATCACCCCATATTACACGAAAAGTGCCCACGTCTGAATCACCACTTTTGTAGTAAGTTTTTACTATTTTTACACGTTTTTCGGTTGTTAACGATCCATATTCGTAAATGACAAACCTTTCCCTAAATAAATGACACTTCAGATGATAGGTTCTAAACAGCTGATAGCCTTGCCAGACCGGTGGTTTTGAAACCACTAAATGGATAACCCTGTACATATATATTATATTTTTTTCCGAATTTTCCAACATGAGTTTACGGAGGTCCAAATGACTCAAGAATGCAAAAAAGTGTAGAGGTTCCGAATGAAATAAATGAGCTTTTAAAAGCACACACCTAAAAGATAGGTAAAAAAAACTATACATTTATTCTTTTGATGGAAAAAAGCCGCAGAGGTTCAGATCCCATCACTCAGGTTACACAACTATCATCAGAGGTTATGGGTTTTGCAAACACGAGCCTGCGTAAATGTGACGAACTTAGCTAGCTTTAAAATTTCTACAAATTCAAAATAAACATTTTGTTTCGAATTTTTTGTGATTGTTATAACCGTCATTTAACGACTAGTGGTGATTAGAACTTAACAGATATTAAAGGTACGTTTTTAGGATATCTTTGCATTAAATGTGTCCTTTATATGAACTAAAAAAATTAAAAAAAATTTTTTTTGGAAGAAAAAGTTCATTTATACGGTATCTATGAAATATTGTAACTTAAAATCATTAGGTGCCCAACTAAGTTGCCGCTGTTTGCCAATAGATGGTACCAGCTGTAAGTGCTAGTCGATTCTGCAATGAGCCAAGCTTAGGCATATAGTAAACATAACGCCTCGACACAATAAAGATTTTCGTTTCACGTCATATTCTTTTCGTTGTGTGAATGTGTATGATTTTGTGCCAAATAATCGTCATATGTGGGAAATATTGGTTTCCTTCTTTCAATCGAAGAAAATGGCGGTTGAAACTCATCGAGAACTTCAAAACGTTTACGGAGATGTAGATTTGAGTGAAATAACGTGTCGAGATTGGAGTTTTGGTCGGGTTCGTGTTAAAAATTCTTGATTTTATCCATTAAAATGCGCTATAAACTTCACGAAAGAAGCAAACTAATTCCAGGAAGAAACTAGAATCAACTATGAGAACCTTAACCTTAACCTTATTAGAGAAGCAAACGTCCGGTTTACGCTTGAATAATCTATGTAAAAATTTAAATAAAATTCTCTTTTTTTTTAGTTTTTTCCAACTCAATATTGCTTCGATACCTGTATAAACAATTTCTCAAGGCATAAAAAAAAGACAGAAAACAAAGTTTTAACATACGTTTATGGCGATATATTTTCTAAAACAAAAAAAAAAAAAATATTACATTGCCAGAGAGCACTATTTAAAAAACAACACGCCAAACTCTTAAAATGCAACATTTTCTTGTTCAGACAAGAACAATAAAAAGGCGAAATTTTATCACTTCCACAAAAAGTCATACACAAAAATTTATACATATTAAGAAGTGATAAAAATGATTTACATTTGGAGATTTTCATTACCGGTTTTGGTTGTAGTTTTAGAGATCTCTCGAAACAACTGGTCAGAAATGTACCCTAAATTCCCGTTTTTGTATAATTCTTGCTAAAAAAAAAGTAAGAGATGATTTTCCAAGACAACTTTAGAAGTTGAACAACCGCTCAAAAACTGAATGTAATTTCAAAATTCGAAAAAAGTGATAACTTATGATGTTTTTAAATTACTTTACCCTAATATTTTATAAACCAAGCATTTGTTCTTGCTGTAAATGTTCCAAAAAATTGGAAAAATAGAGTTCCTTAAAATACCTCAAAAACTAAATTTTAAACAAATTCGAAAAAACGGTTCCCAGTTAAGAAACGCAATAATAACGTTGATCAAGTTGCGATATTATGTTGTTTGCAAAAGGTTACTTGTTGCACTTGCGGTGTAATCGCTAATATTTCGATTTCCAACATACATAAAAACTATAGGGTGACGCATAAGCAACGTTAAGATTTGATTAGTGAATACATTTTTTGTTTAAGTCTTCTTTCCGTCTCTTTACTGAATTAACTAAATACCACTTGGGAAATTTATGATGAAAAGGCTCAGCACAGAACAAAGAACCAAAATTGTTCAATTTTACTTTGAAAGTCAGCATTCGATTCTTTAGATCATATCGAAATTTCTTTCATGTCCGAAATGCTCCTAACGCTCCAACAATGTACCGATTGGTTCAGGGTTTTGGGCAACAAAAGGCTGTCTGTGATCTTCCGTGTGCTGGAAGACCCCGTGCAGTTCGAAATGAAGTGACCATTGCTTGAGTGCAAGCAAGTATTGAGAAAAACCCCGAAACTTCCACAAGGCGATGTTCTCAGCAGTTAGATATATCCAGGCGGTCTTTGCAAAGAATTTTACATATGTTACATCTTTTCCCATATAAGATGCAATTGGTTCACGACTTAAAACCAAATGATGCACAAGAACGCACTCAATAAAGTCGCCGTTAACGTTACTTATGCGCCACCCTTTAGAAGCAAAGAAATTGTAACAATTGTAATGGTCTAATTCTAAAAAATGATTAATGTGTAATCAATATACTTCCGAAGTTATTACCAGTGAAACGTTTTTGAATTGAAATTACCGGACAACATTCGCAGCCCCTAATAAAAAAACCCAAACTATTGGGAGCAGTTTTTCAAACAACCGCAATACCGGTTTCTGAAAATATTACAATTTATCCTCATATGTTTATATTTGTGTATTGAGGCGGATTATGAATTATGTGTTTGTTTATATAATGTATGTGGACATTTTTCGTTGTATTTTGTTCTTGCTGTTGTTCTAGTTGGTTGCTGTTATATCGTTTTTTCTTTTTTTGTTTATTTTAATAACTTTGACTTTATTCATAACCACAAACCATAGATTAATGGCATAATTAAAACACTTGCGCGGGACGACCGACATCAAACCCCACCAAACCCACAGCTTCTCCTCTCGGCGCCTCTTCCTACTCCTTGCTCAACATCCATTCACCCGTCAGTTTTTGCCAAATCGAAATGCAAATACGAATGTTTCACATGATGAAATAAACAAAACCAAAGCAGATTTGCAACTCTTAAGCTCTTCTAATTATGAAAAATCAGGCAAACGTCATCACATGTTACGAGTTGGAACTGCAAATCTCAATTACAATGATTTTCGAAATTGTGCAAGTGTACGCAAAAAACAAAAATGCGGAGCAAGCAACAATTGTATGCCACTACCATGTGTGAAGCTAAGCAATAGCTTAGTGGTCCCTTTTCGTTTATGATGAAATCCAAATAAAAGCTAAAAACATAAATCCTATAACAACTCATAGAGGAATATAATGGATAATTTCTCATATAAACAACTAGTTGAAGAAATACAGGCCAGCATTCAAACTTCGTCAGTCCAACATGCAAATTAGGGACATCCTTATCTCTAGTTTCCATGGTATCACTATGGATTACACAGTCTAAGTGAATCTGTCAATTGAGACTGCCACACTGACCTAACCTAACCCAACATGTATTTACTATACGAAAATTATGACTATTTATAGGAGCCGTGATATTAGAATGTGCATTAGAATAAAAAGCCAAAATTTTCATCCGTAATTCAAAATAGATCAATTGAAATTTAAAGTTTTCTTTCAAAATTCAAAGAAAAGAAAAATGAATTGAAACTCATGTTTCATATTCAAGAGACAGCAATTGAAAAGTACAAAGAAAATTCAATAGGAATGCAAACTCATCGACTGAAATTCTAATGGCATCTGAAGTTGTTTTCTGCACAACTTGAGAACTTGAATTGACACATATGATAGTGGGTTCCAGCGCCAATTCAATCATCAAATCTTCTTTTTTTGAGCTGTGGTAGTTCCGTCATGCAAACGAACACTTCGCATAGTTAATAAATTATAAATTGCCATTGGAATTCGCCGTTAAGCAGAAGGTCCCGCCCAGTGAGTTGAAATGTGGAATGCCCTTAAGGTCACTGAGTGTGAAAGGCTCTACAACCCCCCATTCATGGAATGCAAAGGGAATTTGTTTCTCTTTTATAGCAATTTTTTTAAATTGTGGTCATTTAAAGAATTAAATAAATCAAAAAACTACTATTAAGTGACAGTTTTCGACCATTATAATACTCTCAAAAAAATTTGTTTTCATTTATATGTTGAAAATATTGAATCAAACAGGATAATTCATGTGAAAATGAAAATGCAAATGAAAGGAAATGAATGAATGAATGAATGTCAAAGGTCGACTTAATTTTTCAACAGAGAGTTCGTGTCTCCGTAACAGCCAATATAGATATTGTAACAATTGTGCACAACTTATTTTGATTTCTTAAAACAAAAGGATTTGTCTTGATATCCATAAAGGCAGGGCGACAGTCTTTCAGGCTACCTCTTCAACATACTGTTGGAGATGATTATGAGGAAAGCTGCAGTTAACGCGACTGGTACCATCTTTAATAAAAGCCATATGTTACTCGCATATGCAGATGACAGATACATTATTGACAGAAGACCGCGATATGTTACTGCAACCTTCTCAAGCATCGAGAAGAAAGCAGTGAAAATGGGTCTGGTGGTAAACGAGGACAAAACACAGTCATTGGTTTCGACGAACAAAGCCTCGACTCGTTTGGGATGTTGACAACTATAATTTTGAGGTGGTGGAAGAATTCATCTACCTCGATTCCGCTGTAAACAAAAAGAATAAAGAGGAAGGCATTGCTTGCTAACTGATATTCCTATGGGCTAAGCTACTGATTCAATGATAAAGCCCTCTCTCGACAAACAAAAATCCGACTATACCAGACATTGGTTCTACCTGCCTTGTTATATGACGCATAATCCTGGATTATGACGCAAACGTATGAATGAAATATACTATATGGACCCATCATCGTTGACGGAGAGTATCGGCGTTGCATGATGGATCCAAATGCTCCGGCACGGAACGTTTTCGACAACGAACTCAGTGGACGGCGCAGAAGAATGCGACCAAAACTCTGTAGGAAGGTCCAGGCTTTTGAAATACTATGGAAACTTGATTGGAATTATTTCTACGGGCGGCGTATAATAGATAATGATGTCTATTTCAGTTGCCACCTAAGAAGAAGAAGATGATATCTCAAAAACTATCTGACTGTGAAAGTAAATATTCACATTATGTATGCAAATATGTTTCATATTCAAGAAGTACGAAAGATGGAACAAAATTAATAATACTTTGGAAATCGGTATACTTAACCAGTACATTTGTTCTTACCTCAAAACAATTACACTGAAGATGTATGACCTACAAAATTAATGAAAACAGAGTTTTTATCCAAATCAAGGTACACGATAACTCCAAAACTAGACTTAATTTAGAAAAGTGGGTTTAATAAATTTCGATTTATGATTATTCAAAAAATTGTTATCGAGCTTTGTAACTATTCTGATTTTTTTCGTTACTCATAGCAGTTTTAGCTCAATAACAAAACTAGCGATATCATCATCATAGGCCCAACGAAGCGATTGAAGTTTCCCATATGCTCATTCGCTTCTATTAAATAACGAAAAATCACAAGTTTTCTTAAACATCCTACCGTGTGTGGCAATAATTGAAATCGCATTTGTGTTGAGGTAACCAACTTTATTAATATTTTACCTGCAAGTACCATATGGTAGAACACAATAAACACACTGCGGTGGAGCAATCGAAATGGAAAAGTTTCTGCTGGGAACCACGACACAAGGTTGCTAGCATTAAACACCCAATGGTGGAGGCGGGCAATCAAAGCCAGGTAAACTCTCAATTCAAATGTGTATAATATGCTTTTGTTCGCAACAAACTATTGATATAACTAACGAAACTTTAGTGACATAATTTGTAGAGTTTTTTCCCCCATTGCGTGTTTTTCTCCATCAAACTGCACAAGGCCTCCTTTGGCCATCACTGGGGCTGCAGTTGCTGCCGCTGTTGAATACACAAACTTTGTATGACATGAATTCCATAGATTTTTTTAGCTTTTTTCGTGTACATTTTTTCTTGTTAGCCGACGAAAATATTAAAAAATTGCAAAAATAAGAGAAAACTAAGTAATGGGACCTCCTCCCCTTATATAGGTCTGAAATGAGGTGAATATGGTGGGGGGAAGGGGGGATGAGGGACGGGAATGAATGGAATGCACGATGGCATTTTGTATGGCAAAATTTAGGTTAATTGATATCTGATAAAGATCTGTGATTAATCAACTGCAAGGAACACACAAAGAGACATAGAAAAGGTAGAATACTTTTTCAAAAGTTTGTGTCATGCAAAATTTATATTTAAATAATAATACAAAAAAAAGTAAATTCAAAGCATAAACTTGTATGCCATAAATAGAGCTTCACACAAAATTTATATTTAAAATGGGGTTGTTGAGTTTGTTATTATGAACATCCGAACAACAAATGAAAAAAGGCAAATACAACAAAAGTTGTCAAAAGCAGATGAATTAAATTTTCATAAATGGTTTTTAATTCAACGCGAACATTGCCAGTCAGTCAGCCAGCAAGCAAGCAAGCTAGCAATAACATCTCTCCCCCTAATAAAGTCATCAACAGCTACAGCTTTATTAATGCACCAACAGCGGCAGCATCATTATTATTATTATCATCAACGTCAACGGGTGAGTCTCTTGCCTCTACCCTCGTTTTTCAACATCACATTGGACGATTTGGTGCTACTACAGACAACACCCCATCCCCCTCTCCCCTTTCTCGCTATCAGTTTCACGCTATTCCACAGCCTGTAGACGCAGAATACATTCAGTATTCATTGAGTACGTAACAGCATTTTAGGGTAATTTGTTTATGGTTGCATAATTTTAGGCAAATATTTCATTTGGATAAAAATGATGTTTACCATGATTTCAAAATCGTTGCTTATTATGCGCGCCATTATGCAGCGTGAATAACATTTTTCAACTACAGAAAACAATTCATTATAGGATTTCTAAAGTGGAAGCTGTTGAATTCGCGCGCCAGTTCAAGAACGCCAAAACTCTCAAGGGCGGGGGCAAAACAAAGAACGTAGAGGCTTCATATTGGGAAACAAAATGAACAGTTATTAATTCAATTTGAAGAGCAATGAAACAGTTCGAGTGGAAACATGCTTGTTTGTCATCACTAAGTAGCAACAGATTTATTTTTTAACATCGATATACGAGTACGTTGATGATACCTATGTTATTTACATGGTGTAGCATCAAGAGGAACAAATTGTATAATGATGTGTAACATTTAAATTGAAACCCAAGCGTAATTTACAGATTTCATTGTTTCCAATCAGTGAATTATAGGAAATACATATATGACTGATTCACTCAATAGTGGAGAGGCAAGTTAAATCGGGAATGGGTACGAGTATATGGTTACGACATCGAAACCAAAGCCCAATCGTCCCAATGGAAGAGTCCAGGAGAGCCGGGACCAAAAAAAGCACTCCAAGTTTGATGAAATATCAAGGTTTTGCTCATTGTTTTCTTCGACTGCCATGGCGTAGTGCATCAGGAATTCTTACCACAAGGTCATACGGTAAAATAAGGAGTATTATCTTGAAGTTATGCGCCGTTTGCGTGAAGCAATACGAAAAAAAACGCCCGCAATTGCGGAAATTCATGACTTTTGCATCATGATAATGCACCTGCTCACTGCGATTTTCTCCTGTTCCCAAGATTGAAGATACCCATCAGAGGACGGGGTTTTGCGACGATTGAGGAGATAAAAACCGAATCGCTGATAGAGCTCAAGGACATACCAAAAAGTGCATATCAGAACTGCTTTAAGGATTGGAAAAAAAAACGCTGGCGCAAGTGTATTATATCTGTGGGAGGGAAGGAGATAAAATAGAAATTCGTGAATAAATATATATTTCTTTTAAGAAAATGTAAATTCACCTTAGTTTTTGAGCACATCTCGTATTTTAAGTACTCATTATTGTTATGTGTACTCAAATCAAATAAAATTTAATCAATTTAACCTTTACTTACTCGTTTCAATTAAAATATACTAATATTGAGTGTACTTGGTATACTTATTTAGAGTACGTTTTCAACTCAAATTTAGTTTGGATCTTTTTTTTAGTGTAGAGCCTTACTATCTCATATATTTTATTAACTACTTCAGTAGCTCGTGCGACTAGTTAATTTCCGAGATCTACTATTTTATGTGATACAGTAAGCTATCACTATTTGAACGGCGATCACTTCGATGTGTTTAACAAACACTTTAAGTAGTCAAATAAGCGACAAGTCTAGTAAATGCTTCTCAAATGTAACTTTCGGAATCGTCGTTAAACAGTAGCCCCTCCAATCTTACGTACGTTCACTCGCCCGTAGTTCATTATTATCCCAAGAATTTTAACTATTTCAGAAGCTCGTATGACTGGTTAAATTAAACTATATAATATTCTACGCGATACAGTAACCTATCATTATTTGAGAGGCGATCACTTCGACCTCAAATTTAGTTTGGATCTTTTTTTTAGTGTAGAACCTTAATATCTCATATATTTTATTAACTACTTCAATAGCTCGTGCGACTAGTTAATTTCAGCTATCTACTATTTTACGTGATACAGTAAGCATTCATTATATGAGCGGCGATCACTTCGATGTGTTTAACAAACACTTTAAGTAGTCAATTAATCGACAAGTCTAGTAAATGCTTCTCAAATGTAACTTTCGGAATCGTCGTTAAACTGTAGCCATAACAATTTTACGTACGTTCACTCGCCCGTTGTTCATTACTATCCCATGTATTTTAACTATTTCAGCAACTCGTACGACTGGTTAAATTCAACTATCTAATATTCTACGCGATACAGTAACCTATCATTATTTGAGCGTCGATCACTTCGACGATCGTCGTTAAACTGTATATCAGGTTGAGTGAGTCTAAAAAATGGAATGCGTGGTAGCTCTTGAATGGGAGAAGCTCTTCTATATCTCTTACATGAGATGCAACAGCATTTTTCTGTTACCTGATATCTTACAGTGAGTATCGATGGCAGACTGCAAGTAATAATTTCATATAAATCGAACGGCGTCTTTGGCATATAGTACTGAGTTGTGTTGTCAATGATATTTTTCGTAAAAACGTATTGGAATATTGGACTGAAATAAATTATTTTTGAATTTTCCCTTGCGAGATATGTCATAAACTAAAAGAGAATCGGAAATTTAATTTATTTAGGGTACAACCGCATTCCTTACCGTAATTGGCGGAATACATTTATACAATTTCGCGTTATCCACAGTTTCAATCCCAAATTTTTCAAAAAATAGTATGTGTTAGGAAAGCTTAGAAACCGAAACAGGTTTCTAAAGTACCAGAGCTATATGTTCCCTATGATATGATCTTAATTTACATTACGAAGATTTGATTTATATAGAGTACAATCGCATTCCTTACCGTAATTGTCGGAATACATTCATACAGACGTACCCTTGTCATTTCGCGTTATCCGCAGCTTCAATCCCAAATTTGGCAAAAATTGTATGTTGTAGGAAAACTTAGAAACCGAAACCAGTTTTCTGAAGTACCAGAGCTATGCGTGCCATATGATATAATCTTAATTTACTCCTCAGTATAATTATGCTCGTCACTGTATATTATGAAAAACATTTCACTAGATATTGCTGAAAACGACAATCCCTCAACTTTAAATTTCATCTGACACTTTCATACTTTTGCTTTAAAATTGTTCCTCTTACTATGCTTGACTACTCGTTGAACACTTTCTCGTTTCCGTTTCTCTGTCATCCAATATGTTTCGAATAATTTCCGTTACATGTTTTTTACCATAATTGCATTTTGATTAATCAAACAAAAATGGACACGGTTTTATGTGTCCCTTTTGATGTGAACATTCTATTGCCGTCATAAACCCGAATGAATATGATTTTTTCACCCAGATATCCATCATGTAATATTTGTATTATTATCATCATTGACTTTATAACATTTTGAGGCAGACAGCCAGAAAAAATCAAAGTTTTTCTAGTTTCCATATCTACGATGCGAAGAACAGCATCAACAACTAAAAAAACACACACAGGCGAAAAGCCATCAGATTCATTTAAATTTTAACATGTATCCTTTCGCTCTGTCCGTCCGTTGGTCTGTATGTCCTTTTGGCTGTGTCTCTGTGTGTGAGACTGCGGTACGGAATGGATCAGTGAGTGAATGAGCCCTCGCCTATGAATATAAATAGGTGTCTGTCTATGTGTGTGCGTGCACATGTATGGGCGCGAATGTGTGGGTCTGTATGTGCGTCTGTCTATATAAATGTATTTTTGCATGGTCCGCTATGTAAATATTTTTTCAACAAAAATATTGTGTATTTTTTCAATTTACTTTCCCAATGAAGCTCTGGTTTACTGTGTATCTGTGTTAGTGCCATCTACGAAAGTGGCGGTGGCGGTGCTGGCGTTGGTGATGTTATAGTTTTTCATTTTGCCAATTTTGTTGTGTTCTCTTGGCTGTTGTCGCTGCTGTTGTTCCCGTTTTGTTCACATTTCCAATCGGTCCATCACCCAAATTGCTTGAATGCAGCAACAGCAGCTTCTGACCGAGCAAGAAGCAGCCACAACGTATCATCAGTTGCTGCTGAAGCACTTCATAAAATGCATTTCCATATGATTTTTTAATTTTCTCCAGCAGCAGAGCAACTTGTCCTCCCACACCCGTGCATGTATGCTCACTTCCTCTCGCCAACATGTAAATTAATATCATATTGAATGGAATATGAATATGAATCGAATTTAAGCAAATAATAATTTTTTTTTTTCGCTGGCCAATATATTTTGTTATTACTTCCAGTTGATGTTTATTCTATTTCACTGTCATAAAATTAGTTATTTATTCAGCAGAGAATTCAGTGATGATGCACGGCTGACCGAGACTGCTTTGCATATTTATGTGTTTACATTTTTCAATAATTACTGTCGGTTTTATGAAAATTCGTGTTTATTCGCGGATATTCAAAGTTATTAGGATAAGTTGATAACAACTGGAAAATCAGAGTATAGGCAAAATTAGTTGGTCGTTGATGCAATTTATTCGTATCAGGTTATTAAAGCGTGTAATTCTGCCTTAAAACTAATTATTACTAGATTTTATGTGATTTTTTTTGCAACAAATTTTAAAGCTTTACATTGACAAAAGTATGCAGTAATTTGGTTTTAGGTTCCCCAAAACACGATTTCAGTTTTTATTCAATAGCGAAAGTTTGTACATATGGTAAATTAGTAGAAATTATACATATTACTTACGAACAATCTAATCGGTGAAATTAAGGATAACTGAGCATTTTGATTCATGCTCAACCAGTCAATACCATCGCTGTATTCAAATGCGACTGACCCCGTCGATTTCGCTACACAAATAATACAGTTAGTGAATCATAAAAGGAGCATACTATCCATTAAATGCAATATATCAACAAACAGGGTGGCGCACCAACTGTGCTACAATAAGAAACAAAAATAACTTTTTGTTTGAATCGATGTATTTCATTTACATGTAGCACAGTTGGTGCGCCACCCTGTTTATAAACACATATGGTCGCAAAAATATGCACACCTGCTTATTTTTGTTTTATGTTTAATTTTAGTTACTTTAACGAAAAGTAAACATGACAATTCTTTTTTAATTTAAATAACTTTAATATGGTGATGCCATAAAAAAACTGGGGCTTCCCCGCTGTATTCATTGTGAGTTAGTTATGTTCAGGTGTGATTTCAGTACTTAGCCAAAATAATAAATGCATTGCTCAATTCTTTAATATTTTCGCAGTCTGCTGTAATCTTTTTGGAAAGGCCAGATATTTTACTGCTGTTTATCTTTATTCATAACAAAATATTTTGTTGAAAAAATCAGCCATGGGTCGAAAAAGTCATTGTTCTGCGGAGGAGAGAAAAATTGTTTCAAGACTAAGAGAAAGTGGCCAAAGTCTTCGTTCTATAACAGAAACTGTGAATCGGTCGCTATTTTTTGCACAAAATGCTTTAAAGCCTAAAAAGCCCGACGAAACTTACGGAAAACCCCCAAAAAAAAACTTCAGAAACAACAGATATCCGTGTTGTAACATTTGCGAAGAAGGACCCATTTGTGTCTTCAAGAGCGATTTCAGCAGAAATTGGAAATGTAATTTCATTGCGAACTGTTCGTCGTAGACCACAAGAAGCACATTTACCAGGACGGATAGCCAGAAGACTTCCTTTGCTTAGACAAAAAAATGTAAAGGCTGGATTGGCGTTTGCAAGAAGTCATTCCAAATGGTTCGGAGGAGACGGTGGAAAAAAATGGCAAAACATTTTGTGGAGCAATGAAACAAAAATTAATGTATTTGGAAACGACTGTGCCCGGAATGTTCGGCGCCCTAAGGGTAAGGAATTCCATGTTCGCTTTACAAAGAAGACGGTCAAGCACGGGGACGGCAATATTATGGTCTGGGGTTGTTTCTCGTGGTATGGTGTCAGTCCGATACATCGAATTATCGACACTGTGATTAGATTCCACTACAAAGATATCTTGGAAAATACGATGTTAAACTATGCTGTGAAAAGTATGCCTCTTAGATGGACATTCCAGCAGGATAACGATCCGAAGCATACTTCTAAGTTGGTAAAGGATTAGTTCCAAGATAATAGGGCAATATTCTTGACTGGCCAAGTCAATCTCTGGACTTAAATCCAATCGAAAAACTTTGGGGAGAGTTGGAACAAATAATTGGAAAGGAGGTTCTTAAAAATAAGGATCAGTTATGGAATTTTGTTCAAAACACTTCGTATGAAATACCAGTAGAAACATGTTGGAAGCTGGTTGCCAGCATGCCAAAAAGAGTCAACAAAATAATTGAAAAAAAAAGATGGCTTTTAACAAAACTCAGCCAATTTAGCAGAAATAATTTTGATTTTTTGTATTTTTTGCTTATTTTAACTAAATGTACTTATTATTTTGTCCAGTTTTTTTGATTAATTTCTTACTTTTTGAAAAATACTGTTTTTAATTTTTGTTTTTTGTTATTGTTTTGGTATTTATTTTATTTACAATGTTATAACAAAAGAAATTAGTGCTTGTTTTTTCTTTTAATTTAAATAAATTTTCATATACAAGCCTTTATATTTTTTTCATTTAATTTTTTTTTTTCATATTTTGTTCATATTTTTTTATATAACTAATTGGTTTCGAAGATGATAGACCGTAAATGACCTCCATGCTCATTCACGCTTATGCGACCCCTGATCAGAAAATTATTCATTGCGGCCTGAAGGGCTGAATTGGGGATAGCCTCAATTATTGTTTTAATGGACTGCTTCAATTCAGTCAAATTCCTTGGTTTCATTTTGTACACCTCTTGCTTGCCATAGCTCATAAAACAAAGTCTGGTGCCGTCAGATCAGATGGCCTCAAAGACCAGCGGAAAATTAAGTTTCTGGATATTAATTTGTTTGCAAATTTTCGTTGGAGCTCCTCCATAAGCGGTCTGCCTCCATCTTCTTGGAACCAAATGCTGTTGAAGCGGATAACTCTTCGGAGCAGTTCTGGCTAAAAAAAATTCCTTCGACATTTTTAAATAACAGTCCCCATTGACAGTTACTGCTACACCGTTTTCTTCGAAGAAGTATGGCCCTACAACGCACCTTGATAAAATTGCACACTGCACAGTGATTCGTTCTGGTTGCATTTCCGTCGAATGAAGTATTTCTGGATTATATTCATTCCATATAGGGCAATTTTGTTTGTTTACATTGCCGTTTAGATCAAAATGGGCTTCATCCGATATAAACAAGCAATTTATCAAGTTGTTGTCTTATTCGGCCATTTGAATCATTTTTTTTGGCAAAATTCGAAACGAATAGGCAAATGCAGATAGTTTACTTGCTTACCATTTGGACTTTGTACGAAAATAAGTTTAAGTCATGATGAATTACCCGATACAATGACTGTCTGCTAGCTCCAATTTGCGCCGATGAAAAACATGCCAATTGCGCCGATAAGTTTCGTTGAGTTGAAACACTTGGATTTGCCTAAATTGACGATGCCACAGCTGCGATTGTGTTTTGAACCCTAACATAGGGATTTCGATAGTACAGTCTTCGGGCTCTGCTTCCAGATTCGGCAAACATGTTTGTCCATCTCATAATGGTCCATCTGCTCGGGGTAGAGCCGCCAAACTCCCGCCTAAATTCCCTCTGAACGGAAATCAAGGATTGCAAAGCATGGTACCACTGCACTATCCAAATCCTCTTTTCTTTTTAAGAAATCAAAATAGTAAAGAAAAAAAGAGAGAAAAAAAGACGAATACTCGCACTCGGTATTTTACGGAAAATTTCTCCAAAAAGCTTCCAAATACTCCCGCTAGAGGGGACATACGGTCACAGTAGAAGTGAAATTTCTTTAATTGTTAAGCTTGTATACATATATATATATCTTTACGTATTTAAATTTCAACGCATGCACCAAATCATTCCATCTCATTCTTTATATATATACAGCTTTACACGCCTATGCAATTGATGAAGCAATCACCTTTTGCATCTCCAAATCAGATACGCACATTATTTGCTATCATCATTTCCACATGTTTCTCATCGAACCCATCAAACCCGTGGCACAAATACAATGTTAATATGTCAAAAGATATTTTACATCAAATTTGTGTCAGTTCAAGGAATTCAGATTTTGAGATGAATGAGGAAATACGCAATTGGGCATTGCTCTTGATCGAAGATGTGTGTTACGTCATATGCGGTAAACAGCTTAGGAATTCCACCGCCAAATCGTGGAATAAATGACGCATTTAATCGAAAATTGGAGCGCGAACGTGAATATGATCGCCATGAATAGGATTTAGTAGTTCAAACGAATGTATCCCTGTTGAATCCCCAACAGAAGGAAGTCTGTGATATATTAATGAAAGTAATTGATGATGGAGATGGTGCATTATTTTTCCTGGATGCCCCTGGTATCATGTCAGTAATTTTAGCCACTGTTCGTGCGACATCCAATGTTACGGTTGCAGTCGATTCTTCTGGTATAGCAGCAACATTATTAGAAGGGTGCCCCATTCAGCATTAAAATTGCCCTTAAATTTTCAAACTATTGAATAACCAACATGTAATATTGCTAAACACTCCGCAATGGCCAAAGTTTTAGTAGCATTGAAAATCATCATCTAGGACGAATGTACAACAGCGCATAAGCGCGCACTAGAAACACCGAACCGAACATTGAAGTGAACATTGTTTTGGCAATGATTTTCCTGCCTGGCGATTTCCGCCAAATATTGCCAGTAATTCCAAGATTAAGTGTAGCTAATGAAATAAACGCTTGCTTCAAATCATCAAATCTATGGCACTATGTGAAGAAACTTCAGCTGACAACAAACATGAGAGTTGCATTACTGAATGATACATCTGCTGGAGACTTCTCTGAGCAATTGCTGACTACCGGTAGTGGTTGAGCTCCTATTGACGATTCGAGCGGATCGATTTCACTTCCCCCAAATTTCTGAAATTTTGTATCATCAAAAGACGAACTCATCAACAAAGTATTGCCAAACATCATTGCTAACCACAAAAATAACGAATGATTGAGTGAGCGAGCAATTTTGGCAGCTAAGAATAAAGATGTAGTTGACTGAAACTTCGTAATTCGGAATTCAAATCTGTTGACTGTGTAACAAACGAAAATGAAGCCACCAAATATTCTGTTGAATTTCTAAACTCCTTAGATGTGTCTAGCTAATCACCGCGTAATTTACGACTAAAGGTTGTCTCGGTAGTAATCATGTTTCGAAACCTAAACCAACCAAAACTATGCAACGGAACGCGTATGGTGATAACTAAACTGATGATTAATGTTATTTACGCGACGATACTCAAAGGAAAATTGAATTACCTTTCAAATTTTCATTCTGGTGACTTTGATTTCCGATTCGTCTTGCATTCGCAATGACGATTAACAAAACACAAGGCCAGTCCTAAATCTCTAAATCTAGAAAATGCATATTTTTCTCATGTTCAATTATACGGGCATGTTCACGTGTATCACAGGGTGAAGATTGCAACACATCAATTCCCATATATTTTATTACTAATATAATAAAAATTTTAATTTAATAACTTAGTAGTAATTTTAAAATCATAAATCTGCTCATTCATAGATTGTTAGGCGGAAAAAGTTCGCCGGGTTCGCTGTATATATATATATATATATATATATATATATATATTATATACACATATCTTTATATATACCTATATAATTCTACTGTACGGGCGTTGTCAGTGAACTCCTCCTAAACGGCTGGACCGCTTTGCATAAATTTTTGTATATGCGTCTGGGTGGTGCCCGGGATGGTTTAGATTTACAATTCGGTCCAATTGGACAAAGGGGCGTTGTGCCTCCCATACAAACAAAAAATTAAAAATCAATTATTTCTGCTCCTGCTTACGGTATTTGAACAAAATATGGTGCGTAGGTTTGGTGTACATATCTTAAGTGCTACTGCAAATATGGGTGGGATTTTACAATGGGGCGTGGTACCTCCCATACAAACCATAAATTAAAAATCCAATATTTCTGCTCCTGTTTACGGTATTTGGACAAAATTTGGTACATCGGTTTGGTGTACATATCTTAAGTGCTGCTGCAAATATGGGCGGGATTGGACAATGGGGAGTGGTACCTCCCTATACAAACCACAAATTAAAAAGCAATTATTTCTACTCCTGCTAACGGTATTTAAACTGAATTTCCAATAAAAATAAAATTTGAAGGCAAAGCAACGTTTGCCGGGTCGGCTAGTATAATATAAGCATTTACATGGCAACCCAAGGTTTGCCGGGTCAGCTAGTAGATAATATATGGTAAAATAATATGAAACTCAATCAAGCCAGAAAAATCTGCTTGAGTCTTCTAGTTGGAGTCTACAGAGAGATACGAGTACTTTCTCGGGAGTACTCAACCTCTATGGTCATAACGCACGATTCTACGCTGCACTGCAATATAGATAGGCATAATCTTTGGTACAGTTTAATTATTGATTATTAAAGGAAAGTTTTACACTATCTATTTACGAACAATACTTTTCTGTTAGTTTTACAGACAAGGAAGGCGAGGTAGGTGAATTCACAATCCACTCCACTCCAAAGTTATAGTTGTTAACGTTCACGTAGCAGCTCAAACGAGTAGACTGCTCGTTCGTTGAAACATATTCTTCTTCTCCTTCTCTTTCGGTGGCGACTGGAATAGACATCCTTATATATCACACGCGGCCCGTAGAAAATAATTCCAAGTGCTTCGATCTTCTGCGTTTCTCCTCCGATTCGTCACATCAAGTTTCGATTGAAACAAATAGTTTAGTTTTATCCGCTTTTACGGCCGATTACCTTTCAATACTTGGTGAGTTCGCAGTAACATTTTGTGGTTGTCAATCGATGATATCTGTGATATCCCCTTACGCGGGGTACGTATGGCTTTTATTGAAGATGGTACCACCAGTCGAAATTATTGAAGGTTTCCTTTCAAACTTTTTTCCAAAAGTATGTTGAAGATGTCGTATGATAAGCAGTCACCTAGGTTATAGTAACTCGCTAAGAATTTATGCAATCTTTGCTGAAGACTTGACATCAGTTATTTTCAGCCTACAAAGACGTATAAATTTCGTAGGAATAATATCAAAAGTCGGTCACGGCTTCATGAAATTTTTGCCATTTTGAGTTAGTGAGGGCAGCTTTATTGTCGAAGGGAAATTGGTATTTGTCGACCTAAATTTCTTTTGTCTTCTACAGGATTTTCCACAGTGCGAATATCTTGTCAATTGTATATCTAGTCCAGTCACTTTGATAAAATTCAACCAGATCAAATTGAATAGTCTTTCACACATTAGACTCAATATACCAATATACCAAAATATACAAGTTGTTCTATAATTGCAGCACACTCTGCGAGCGACCAGATTTCCATTACTGTCCTTAAATTAACATCTTTCCTCAGTAACATCTTCGAGATTCCCTTCTACACTTTTTTGCATGACGGCAGTAGTAAATTTTACATTTTATGCGTGGAGTGCACCCTTATCCTGTCCGTAACATCTCCTGGATGTAGATAATGTTGACGTTTTTCTGTCGAACATATTCGCTAATAAGAATTTCTTTTACTTTGGAAATAATATATTGATTGTTTACTTTAAACGTTCATAGAAATGGAGTTATGAGATGCATCCGGCATAATTTTGGATAGAAGACTAAAAGCGAATATATCGCGGGTGAATTTCGGATTTACTAAAAAGTAATTAGATTTGGCAGTCGTAGATTTCTCTGGCATTTGTAGAAAATTATAAGTTATCTTTCGCTTTAGACCGTTGTTTTTACAGAATTCCGATAGAATATGTAATACGAGTCTTACAAAGTCCGCAATACACTTGCGATAGCTAAGTTTACTTCCAAAATTGGTGGTACTATACAAGACAGAAGTTTTTTTATTTATTTTTTTTAAATAATTTTTTTTTATTTATTTTTTTCTTATATTTTTTTTTTTTAATTATTTCTTTTTTTATTTATTTTTTTTTTATTTATTATTTTTTTTTTATTTTTTTTTTTATTTATCTTTTTTTTTTTTTCTTCATTTATTCATTTTCCCCCCAATTACTCGATCCAAATACAATTTGACGGTTTAAACTTCAGTGGAAGCAGGTATGCACAAGAGCACGAAATTATTTTTAACATGCCCCCCAACGGTAAAACGCACTTGGCGCCCTCTATGAAGCATCTACTGAGCTAACGAAAGCAATAAACATTTCTGCTCTAGTATATCGACTGCGACTAAACCAAGCAGTCAAGCCACAATACAATAGGAGGTAAACTAAAGCTTTTTGCGATTTAACTACAATCGACTGTTAAAATTGTTAAAAGGGAATAGAGCAGACGTAGATTTGTAATAGTATATCATATACTCGTATATAGCCCTACTTAATATACAACGTTTTGATAACGTTGACAGCTCTTGTAATATTTTATATTTTTCCCTCCCGGTTTCCGTTCCTTGACATTGCAATCTATAATTTATGTTTTCATAGAAGTTGTTTTGTTGATCACAAGCCAACAGCCTATTTTACAAACGCAACTTTTCAAAGGAGTATGAAGCAAGCCATATGAGCCAAATGAACCTTTTGCACGCAATATATTGAAATACAGCCCAGAAATAAAATTGTGCATACCTGATTGATTTATACTGACTGATTGTAAATTGATGTCTAGTATTTCAATGTTTTATGGCATCTTTCAAACTGAATTTATTGTTCACAAAAGAACTGTAATTATTCGCAAACACAATAGACAACCCAAACCCTTAACTTTATGCATGAACAGAAATTGGTATATATGTATGTAAAATGGACATTAGTCCTTTGCAAAAGTTTAAAAATTACACATTTACATACAAAACAAAGTAAAAAGTCATTGCTTTCTCTAACCACTCTGTAAGCCTTTCCTCTTATCCTCTTATCTTATTAAAAGTCTACCGTAATCCTTTATCAATTTGCAAATTTCTTTGTCTTTCAACTTAGTAGCCGATTTAAGATGCTTAGCATAATTTGTGGCTTTACATAATAATTGAATGACAGCTTTCTGAATTATGCCATTTTTTTATCAATTTACAAATGAAGAGAACCAATAGAATATTCCAAATGTACCAGAGGTTGTCAGCGGTTGTTGCTACGTACAAAACTGTGTTAGTAGTTCGTTCCACTCACTGCTACTTTGAATTTCAAATTTAGTCTCATGTCTGCTCGTTACCAAATCTGTGCCGGACCATCTGGCAAAAAGGTAAACCAAATTCTGGCCACTAATTCCATTTCGTAACGTTCGTTGGTTCAACGTCCGTCATCATATAATCGAATTTGATATCATTTCTGTAAGTGAGACATGAAGGATTACAAAGCCAACAGTCGCTACGGCAGTGATGATATTCAAGAATATTGTAGGAAAGTAATTTTGCAAAAAATTTCCAATTACTTAGGCATTACGAAATTGAAGAGCTCGCTTATTATTAGGCATTTAACTAGAGCAAAACTGCACAAGGAAGACATTAAAGATTGTGTTTTATATCATCTGCAATTCAACAGTCTGCTGGTTTTCATTATTAAATGCAAATCTCTAGCAAATCCATCTGCTCTGTTATCAATTTGAATTTTTCTTTTATCAGAGCTTATATTCTTTTACTTTTCATCATTCTTCTTTGGCCTTTATGATTGTCCTCCCAGCAGTGTTTAGCCAGCCAAAAGTTCAATCTACTGAGGAAAGACTTAACACCATTCTTCAGCTGGCTGAACTTAAAACTGCTCCCAGAGCAGCCACTCCAGACAATTAAGTGGATTTGCGTTTCCATAACTTGATGACCACAATGAACACCTAATTGGTATTGTAGTTTAATACTCTCTTTGGCCAAAATAATGCCAATATCATTGGCCGACATCACCATTTCCTTTTGTTTGCTGTTTCCGTTGGTAAAACAAGTTCAACATTTCCTTTTTTAATAAGCTTAAGAGGATAATATAGCAGATTTTACACTTGTGTGCCTTCGCAATCGCTCTTCATCCTCCAACCATTGCCAATCCATATTCTCAATGTCCACATTGCCTTCTTCAACTGCCCCTTTTGGTATTGAATAAACAATTGAACACAAATGAACAGTAGCTTGAGTAGTAGTAGTGGTATAGTAGAAGAAACGCACTAACCCACCGGAGCATGTAACCTCTTCCGGATTTACACTCTTCGTCGATGTATGATTAAATTCAACATAAAAGAGGTCTACTGCTACAAAGAATACAACAGCAACAACTACAAGGCCATTCATTCTATTGAATCTATTGGCCATATTGAAACATGCGAAGAATCCAGCTTCAAATGATGCATGGGTTTTTATCGTCCTGTTTGCTTATCCTGCTCGGGTTTCTCTTTTTGAACATGTGACCTGCACTCCATTGTGTATGTAAATTAAATGATGCATACGTAAAAGTGACTAAGCATTTACATAATAATGGTTCAAATCCATTCACTCATGGACTCCTTCGCAGAGTCTTGACCAAAGCCTGATCAATGAGGATGGAGAACAGGGTTTGCAAACAGTGGATCAGTTGAGAATTAAAACTAATTGTAGCGAAATGAAAAATTTCAATTTTTCTACAAGTATCAATAATTGAAACAAAATTGTATATCGTTTTTTATGAGGTCTGGTCAATAAGATCCTGGAAACGCTGCCTTTGGCGGGTATATTTTTTTAAAGGATTTTTTTTTTTGGATTTTTCATCATATGATACCTTCTTCAACACTATACATTTTAGTTAACGGTTCTCCAACTTATATAATACTTCAAGTAGACTCTTATGTGGTCGATTATACTACACAACTTGGCTGTATTTTATACGTATTTAGGACTTTAAGGATCTATTTTAAATAAAAATGTTTATTTTTGCACAAATGTATCTGGATAATAAACCAAGAAAGTATTGAAAAAAATAATTTGCAAGCATTTTGAACACTGTTCTTCAACAGAATTTATGCTTTAAGTGCAATAGGCAAAAGTATGTCAATGAGTTTTTGCCAACATGAAAATCTAAAAAAAAAAACGCCGAATAGTTGCGAAAAAATAAAAATCAAACTTGGAAAAACCTACACTTCAGCAAAGAATCCCAACGTATTTCAACGTGTTATGACAAAAATGTGACGTATGATTAAATTTCTTAATTTTTCTGAATATAGTTTGATTATTTTAATAATATAATAATTTGACTTGAAAACAACCGATCTGGCCATCAGATAAACCGATGTAAGTTTCCAACCGACAATCAACAAAAGAACACTCGATTGAGAAATTTAAGAGGTACAGCCAATAGGAAGAAGAAACAAGAACACAAATTTCAGCCGTGGCAGGTGCCTTATAAAGAGCTTCGCCCATATTTCCTTCTATCGTTTTTCCAAATTTTTACAGATTTGTGTTGTAACATCATTAAAACCGGAGTAAATGAAACTCCGAACGTACCAGGTCAGGATTATAAGATGGATGTGACATCAACTCCCATATAAGCTTCAATATTTTTTGTCGAGTATTCAAACATGTATAAAGCCTAACACAGTTTATGTTATGGCTTCCTAAGCATTGGGAACAGGACAATTATAGTCTTAGTGTTGTGAATGATTCCGTCTAGTTCGGCTCTCTTGGCGATAAAATCACGATACCGTTTATTTTAAGAGGATTTTACGGCTGACTGAGAAGGTGATTTAATGTCATAGCATCTTTTCGATGACCTAAAATCCAAGTTGTCCACAAAAATCGTACATGTCTTGCTATTAAAAACATAGTCCTGGGTTGTGAAACAAACGGATATGACTCTATTCTAAGAGTTTATGATAGAAAATATAGAAAGATAGAATAGAAAATATAATCTGCAAAATATAATAAACTTATCATCATTAACGGAGGGCAACGGAGTCATATGAATCATGAACTATGATAAGTCATATTGTGCGGATGGATCAAAACTCTCCAATACAAAGACTTCGGCAATTAATTAAATAAGCGGTACAGAAACATGCAAGCTAAGCTATGTTGAAAGTATCAGGTTTCTAAAGCACTATTTTGGTGGTTCGAATTAGGGAAAGACAGAAGAATTCTTTTAAAGTCGCCATTTAGGCAAGCAAACATATGAGTTTCGAATGAAGTACGCAAGACTACTTTAGGAGAAATACCGATGTTTTGAGAATTAAGAAACTTTATCCAAAGGATGGTGCACGAACTGTGCTACTGTCAACTGTCACCTATCAATGGGGAATGTTACTTAAAGGTGTCGAAAAATTATTTTTATCCAGAACAACACCAAAGGTGTATAAATTTCAACAGCATTTGGTTCCAGATAGAGCAACTGCGCACGTAGCCAGACCCGTTATGGCGGAGCTCCAACGAAAATTCCGAAACAAAGTACTATACAGAAGCTCCAGATTCCGCTGTGTCCGGCTTGGGTTGTGTCAGGCAAGAGGTGTACACAACGCAACCAAGAAATTTTACTGTATTGAAGCGGTCCATTAAAATAATGATTGAGGCGATCAGGCATTGAATAATTTTCTGATCAGATGTCGCATGTGCGTGAATGAGCTTTTAGGTAATTTGCTTCAATAACATCTTCAAAACCAATTAGTTATATAGAATAACATTTAATATATAATAAATATACAATAAAAAAATAAATAAAATACATTGATTAAAAAAAAAAGTTATTTCAATTTCTTATTGTAGTGCAATTGGTGCGCCACCCTGTACCAGGTTTCTAAATCATTATCAAAGCTTGATGGATCGATTTGGAGAAAGGTTGAAGAATTTTTTTCAATTCTTTCGCCATATGAGATTCAAACGAGATACGCCAAAATACTTTAGGATTAATATCGATAATCTATTCCAAAGTTGTTGAGAAAATTTAAAAAGATTTTAATAACTTTGTAATGGAATTTATAAAAGTCTATTGCAATTTATAACCAATTAGTTGAAATTTTGGCAAAAATTTATTGAATTAAATAAAATTTATGAAACTTAAAGCTGATGAAATATGTTAGAATTAAATTAAATTAATTTATTAAAATTGTATGATATCTATTAAATCTTTTCAATCTTATTAAAAGTTATTAAAATTTATTAAAACTAAAAAAAAACTAAAAAAATAAAATTAAATAAAAATTAAAAGTAAAATATATCAAAATTTTATTTATTTAAATATATCGAAAATTACTGGTTTAATAAATTAAATGTGAATAAATAAGATGTAACAAAACTTATGTAAATTTATTAAAGTTTATTCAAATTAACTGCAATTCATTGGAACTTGTTGAAAGTTGTTGTAATATGTATGTTGAAATTAAATTGAAATGAAATGTATTCAAATTTATTGAAATTTATCAAAGCTTATTGAAATTTATTGATATTTGTTGAAATTTATTGTAGTCTATCGAAATGTATCCAAATTTAATAGATTTTTCTTATTAAACATTGCTAAAATTTGCAGAAATTTATCGAACTAAATGAAATTAAATTAAATTGATA
This sequence comes from Philornis downsi, assembly GCA_019455685.1. Lineage (NCBI taxonomy): Eukaryota > Metazoa > Arthropoda > Insecta > Diptera > Muscidae > Philornis > Philornis downsi. Next base: position 13,381 of record JAHXMU010026280.1, on the reverse strand, counting down.
GCATTTCAATGAAATTCATTGAAAGTTGTTGAAGTGTATTGAAATTAAATGAAAGTTATTGAGATTTATGAAAGTCACTAAAATATGTTGGAAATATTGAATTTATTTGTTGATCTTCAGCAAAAAAAGAAAATTCAAAAGTCAAACATATGTAATTTACATGTTACCACAAATTTTTGCCTGTATACAATTGCAAAGAAGTTGGTATTTGATAAAAATACATTTTTTTCAATTGTTTTCCGATTTTATAAAACTTAAAGTCACAGCGATGTGTTAAATGTTTTTGGAAGTACTAAAGAAGCTATCCGTCCAGCAAGCCGTTGAGATAATCAATTTCAAATTTTTTAATAATAAATTTATAATTGCTTATAGAAAAATGGTTTCGAAATCGAATAATGAACCAAATTCTACCGTTAGCTTTATTAACAACGGCGTCGCACGGTAACCAGACCTGCTTCACCATGTTAATAAATGAAAATTCTCCACGTTCTTCTGTCCCTGCTAGGTAAATGTTTAAAAGCGTTAGTTTTATTTTCGATTCAATACGCAGTAATGGAATTTAAAACGTCTCTCTTGTTCGGTTTCGTGCCTTCCTCCCTCCTTCCCTTCGGCTAGTCCTGGCCTTAGAAATAAGGCTCTTACCCCAACATTCACCGATCTTTCCTTTATGACCCATTCATACGGGTCGGGTCGACTTATGCAAATAGTTGTGGTTACTAACCCAAAAATAAAAGCAACTCTTACACATATACATATGTACACTCACACACCGATTTCCATGTCAAATGATACTATTACTTTTCCAACAAAGCAGCCATAGAAAGGAGTTGTACAACGAAATACGTTTACGGTTCCGGATACGCTTAGGAGGAGGGAAACACTTGGTCGCACTGATACATTCTCACACACAATTGGACTTGCATTGCATTGCACTTATAAGCCACATTTGTCAGTATCTGCAAATGCACCTACGTGCTGGGAGATAAATTCACATACGCACTAACACAAACGCATACACAGATATACTCGTACACTCTCATGAAGCTATGCGGCATACAGCCGTCACACATGAGAAATGTTGTTTGGTCTCGTATTCCAAGTAGTCGTATTTGTTAAATAAAACACTTTGAAAATTACTTTGAATTTAAAGCAAACATTTGAATTTTGCTGGTGCCGCTGCAGCTGCTGTTGCTGTTGGTGGTGCCTGCAGTGGAGGCGAATCGAATTGAGCAGAAGTACATTTACAGACATCAATTCTTCATTCAGTCGTTCAATCGTACATCCATTTCCCTGATATACAGATGGATAATAGTGGGTATACCATCATAGTTGAAGTCTTTAAAGGAAGATTTCAAGGATATGATACATGATTTACACAATGAAAATGCAGGTCGAACATCATTAGTTAATGATATTTGTGTCATGAAATACTATTTGAGTTAAATGCAAAATTAATATAGAAAATATCATGGCTTGAAATTATCAGTAGTAATATGAGTACGTAAAAAAACGTATCCTTTTGCATCTCGTGGATGCGAACGAACTAATTTTTCGCTTTCAGTCTAGACATCTTATATTTTTAATCTTACTGAAAGTTCTATGATGTTTCCGAATGTCAATTCGAGAGGCTTTTGTTATAAAGGGTGTCCCAACAAGAACGCAAGATTTAAATTTGGCGCCATTCGAAGTGTCATTGTTTGACATTTGAACAATTGTTATTGTTTGCTAGTAGGAAGTACTAGGTTAGTAAAAATGGAGCGCTACACGAATGAACAACTCATTCTCATTATGAAATTGTTTTACCAAAATTGTGAAAGTTTTACGGCTACAGTTCGCAAATTGCGATCAATTTGGGATCACAATAATGCTCCAAAAGAGTCAACTGTAAAGATATTAATGAATAAATTTGCCAAAACTGGGTCTGTTAGTGATGCAAAGACAACAACGCGCCTTCGACTAGGTCGATCGACCGAAAATGTCGCAGCTGTACGTGATGATGTCGCTCAAATTCCATCCACCTCAATTCGACACCGAGCTCAGCAAATTAGTGTCTCCAAATCAACTATGCAGCGAATTTTGACGAAAGATTTGCATCTTCATGCATCAAAGTTCAATTGATATTCAATGTAGATAATTATTTAGGTGCTAGAACCCATGATCACTATCGCGGCACGTTGGGCCTGTACTGCGTACGCACTCACGTTAATGTTTTGGGAAAAGTCCACCAGCCTATCTGATATTCCGAAAAGTTTGCTTCAGCGCGTGTGCGTTAGTTGCAAAGTTGATTGTGAATCATACGAAAACTGTAGTTTGCCTGCCTTTGAACCACTGAGTCGTTTAGTAAAATTTTAAGCAGCACCGAATCTTTAATTGGGTCCGAAGAGTTCTTTGTCCTTAATATATTCTTCAGTGTTATAGAAAATATAAAAAATTATGTTACGTTTAAGACTCCATGTACCCACCCTAATTTTGAAGCTACCACTCAATAACTAATTTAAACTAAACTGGGTCGTTTAGTAAAATTTTAAGCATCACTGATTCTTCAATTGTGTCTGAAGAGTTCTTCATCCTTAACCTGTTCCTCAGTGTTATAAAAATGTATAAAATTTATACTATGTTTAAGACTGGGCTCTCTAATTTTGAGATTACCATTCATTGACTAATTCCAAATAAACTGAGTCCTTTCGTAAAATTTTAAGTATCACCGAATCTTCAATCGGGCCCGAAGAGCTCTTCATCCTTAGTCTGATCCTCAGTGTTATTGAAAATATAAAAACTTTGCTATGTTTAAGACTGACCCCTTTAATTTTGAGACTGCCACTCAAAGACTAATTCAAACTAAACTGAGTTGTTTAGTGAAATTTTAAGCACCACCGAATCTTCAATTGTGTCCGAAGAGTTCTTCATCCTTAATGTGATCTTCAGAGTTATTGAAAAAATAAAAATTTGGCTACGTTTAAGACTTGTTGTGACTACTCTAATTTGAAGACTAGCATCCAATGGCTAATTCAAAGTAAATTAGAGTTCGAGGGTGATTATAATTCAAATGATATCGTTTGTCAAAAAAATGTTCAGAAAACAATTCAAGTTTTTTTTATTTACAAGAATTTAGCAATAAATTTTCACAGAATTAGGACAGCTCAATATATGAATTTCAAAAATAAGCTTCATAATTGAGTTATTCAAAATCTCATCTCAAATCGCTTGCAAACAAACAGTGATCGGCTATAATATTTAACTGCTTGGAAGTCCATATCCACTTCAGTTTGCATGCCAATGAGATGTGCACTTTTATTAGAATAAACAAATTAAAACGGAATATATGATGTTTTTGTACATACCAGGAAGCTAAAAACAAGTTTATTAAAATAGGTGAGGCATAATTGTACTTTTAGAGGGTAAAATAGAGATATGGATAAATAAAAATCGCATGTCAAACAATGAAGTAAAACTGATAAAATAATTAACTTATATGAGCGACAAAAAGGAGTTTTTGAAAATCCATCCCTTTAAGGATTAAAATAGAAAATAAATGCAATCGGCTAGAGCGGCTACAAAAGCTGAACATGACAAAGTTAGAGTACACATGATGTACCTAAATTTACACTTTTGGATGGTAAATCAAAGAGAAAATCCTTACAAATGGTTGAGGAACTGAAATTGAGTAAAAATAAAATTTACTGTGAGAGACTAAAAGAAAGAAACGGGTTAAACAAGTTATCATTGTTCAAAATAAACGCAAATGCTGAAAATTCCAAAATTAAAGCGTGGATTTTTCAATTGACTTGACTAAAGTACATTTTCTAATTTCGGCAAATGATGGAAGAAAGAATGAAAACTGCACATGACCACGGTCGAAAATAATGGGAAGGAAAATGGTATCATCAGGGCAGTCAAGCGATGAAAAGTACGTTTTTAAGATTCATGCTTAAACAGGCTACAGAATAAAATATGGAATCAGCCATAAAACAAGTCGTTGAAGTCAAAATTTCCAAAATCAAACCATGTATCATTTACAGTGTGAGGTGTGCGATAAAAGGACGTTCCTTGAATTAAGTTCTTTTGGGGGATAAAAAGCAAGAAATGGTGCAATTGTAGTACTATCGTCAAGAACAAACAGCTGAAGCCAAAATCATGAAATTATTGTGCATCTTAATATATTGGTGAAAACGCTTGATAAGAAGAGATGCTCTGAAATGCACAAAAATATTAGAAAAATTTAATTCTCATTTTGCATAAATCTAACGGTTAAGTTTAGTGTTCGTTTTTCCATACAATGGACTACAACTTTGCTAGATTTTTTTCCAAAATACATATATGAACTACTATACGAGTATACGACAACTGTCATATATCAACTTAGTTAAAAAATAGTAAAAATATAATATATATAATATAATACATATAAAATAATATATAATATAAATATAGTATATAATATAAACATAAATATAATATAACATAAATATAATTCGTATGAGCAAATTCTTTCGTAAGAGACCAATTTTTATGACTATGTGACAGTTTTACATTAAATTACAGCACAAGATATTCGTCAATGCAATAGACGCACCATCAATGGACGGACTCACTTAAATTGATATAGACTTCAGTCACAATAATGGCTACACAAATACGAGAGCGGCTACAAAACCAGCCGACCTAACAAGGAAGACACAAAAAAGTTAGAAAAAGTTGTATTTACTTTTTTCTACCGATATTCAATAACTTCTATAACCTGTTCACAGTAAGAACTGTCAAACTCCTTAAGGTAGCAATCAACCGAAGAATCCACTCATTCACTGTTGGCGAATCTTTTAACATCGAGCCATTTTTTAAAGTTTGGGACTAGAAAATAGTACAAGGGAACTACACAACACTTCCTTTTTCGCCAAATGCGGTCTTTTTCCATAATTTCATCAATTAAACGCTGCAATAAATTAGCATAATATTTGCTCTTGATGGTTTTTCCTTTCTGAAGATAATCAATAAAAATAAAACCATGCGCATTTCAAAAAACAGACGCCACGACATTACCTGCAAATGGAACCTTCTTCGCCTTCTTTGGACACGATTACCCCACTCCAGTCTGCATTACACTGATTTGACCGTTCGTTTGTCTCAGGTATGAAGTGGTGAACCCATGTCTCATCCATGGTTAAAAATCAACGGACAAATTCGACTTAATTACGGTGAAACGTCGTCAAACACTCTATTGACGACGTCTTTTCGACGCTGTTTTTGCTCCATTGAAAGCAAGCGCGGCAGCCATCTTGCATCTTGCGCACAGCTTTTTCATCTTCAAATCTCCGGTCAATATACAACTTATAGCACTTTTTTAAATGCCTATCATACTATTATATCAACTAGCTCACGCATTCACTCACTTCAGCCGACGATTATCCCGTACCATTTTGTGGATTTTCTTAACAGCGTCTGGCGTGGACACCTCAACTGGTCGACCACTACAGTGTTCGCTTTGGTAGCTCGTACGGCCTCGTTTAAACTCTGCTACCCAATGCTTTACAGTCGTAAACGAAGGAGCAGACTCCCCTAGAGTAGAATCTACATCGGCTTTAGTATTGGTGGCACTGAGACCATTCAAATGGAAATATTGAATTACATAACGGTGACCAAATTTGTTAAATGTATACAGTTCACTGAGGTCATTTGCCTTTCAGGGTTCAAATAAAAATACTAAACAAAGTGCCGTCTTAAAACGTGAAACATATGTTTCATAAGGTTGCCATTTTTAATCAAAATAATTTCTTTCAAACTACTGGCATGATCTGTACATCAGGTCGGCTAGTTTTAGGACCGCCCTCGTATACATTATGAGACCCATTATTAGTATCATGTTCTTCGTGTTACAAACCAATTAGGCATGACGTGGAAATAAATTCATTCTTCGTGAATTATAGATATTTCAGAAATCGAATTTAAATATAGCGCACGACTTTTGACTGAACTATTATTTTTCATATTTTACGACACGGCAGCAATAATGTAGATATCTCAGATCTGACGACAGAATCGTAAAACTTATCTTTCCAAATAATGGATTTCAGCCCTAAACATTTTCATGCGATGATTTTTTTTAGGATTTTCGACGTGAATTAACTCAACGAGAGAATGCCGATCAACACCGTTCGACTTTCAGAGATGAAGCAGCACTCATTGTATTACATGGTCGATGATCACTTTACGTAGAATTACGTAGGGTGGTCTAAATTCAGTTGTTGTACTGCAAAACATCAATGCTTTGCGGGAGCAGATACTACAAGATCATCACATCACTTCTCGTGAATTTGAAGTATGTTTGCGCATAGGTTCCACTCCCACACAATTAATATTGCATCAAATTTTGGACATCAAAAAATTTGTTTCTATTACTTAGTAAAAAAAATTTGACAATCGATATACATACATATATAGAGGTGCCCATTTAATGGTTTCAAGATTACCGATGTGGCAAGGCTGTCAGCTGTTAAATACTTGTCATATGAATTATTATTCACTTAGTGACAGGTTGACCATTTACTAGTACGTATATGGATCGCTTAACAACCAAATAATGCGTAAAAACAATTAAAACTTGCTTCAAGAGTGGTGATTCAAACGAGGGCACGAGGGACTTTTCATTCAATACGGGGTGATTATTGTCGTCATAACAGTCCTACTGTACATCGTAAAGAAAGATGAAGAGACTGTAAACATGACAAATGTGGTCAGGCCTGTGTATCATCGCAATGTACGCACCGCCGAAAATATCGCTTATGTTAGTAAAGTATCGAATTTGTCGATTTAACGGCGTTCTCAGCCGAAAATATCGCTTCTGTTAGTGAAAGTGTGGCGAATAATTCGAATTTTTCGATTTCACGGCGTTCTTAGTAATTAGGCCTATCTTACGGCTCATGATGGCGTATTTTGCATTTGGATTTGTACCTCCATTCATGTAGAATCCAACTCATGCAAAGCAGGCTGACCATTCATAACGCCGCGGATATACTGACAGGGTGCTACGACAACAGGCTTTCGACGCTCATTTTTCGAACAATTTGTTATTTAGCGATGAAGCTAATTCCTCACTCGGTAGTTACGTTAACAAGCAAAATTGTCGCATATGAGATTCGGAAAACCCAGAAGGGACTGTGAAAAAGCCATTGAATCCGGAAAAATTGTCTGTTTGGTGAGCGCTATGGTCTGGAGGTGTCACTTGGCCGTATGATAACCAACATTTTTGTAGCCTACAAATGAAGAATATGTACTGGACGATATGTGGTTTGAACAAGACGGTGCCACGAGCCGTACAACACGACTGAGTTTGGCTTTACTGCATGAGAAGTTTCCACAACACATAATTTCACGTTTTTGGTGACGTCAATTGGCCACCAAGATCATGCGATTTGACGCCGTCAAAGACCGTGTTTACACAGATAATCTCCAAAAGTTGGAGCATTTGAAAACTAATATTTGTCGTCATCGCCTAAATACCGCTCGAAATGTGCGAAAAAGTGGTCGAAAACTATCTCAAAAAGATTCACTGTCCAGATTCACCAATCCAGAGACGGTTATTTAATTGGCATTATATTTCGACGAAAGATCTTCCAAGATACTGAATTGACGGCACAGCTCGATGAGGATTCGTGTTCTACCTGCGTTTGACACGGAAGAAAAGAAAGTCATGGGGGCTGTCCGGTCATGCTTTTACGACGTCGCCTTTGCGGTATATTGACGCCTCGAAGGTTATGCTCTGTATTTGGTGGGACCAGGTCGGTGTCATTTATTACGAGGAATTAAATCCAAGTGAAACCATCACTGGGGATCGGCATCGACTTCAATTAATGCGGTTGAGCCGAGCTTTGCGCGAGAAACGTTTACAATACAATACAATACGCGGAGAGGTACGAAAAAGTGATTCTTCAGTATGGCAATGCTCGGCCTCACGTAGACAAGCCTAGTAAAACCTACCTAGAAATGGGAAGTCTTACCCTATCCGCCATGTTCTCCAGATATTGCGCTGTCCGATAATCACTTGTTCCGTTCGATGGCATACGGTCGGGCTGACCAGCAGTTCCACTCAAATGACGACATCAAGGAATGGCCAGATTCGTGGATAGCCTCAAAACATGAACAGTTTTATAGTGACGGAATTCGAGCTTTGCGATAAGGATGGGAAAAAGTGGTAGCTGGCGAAGAGTAATACTTTCAATGAATCATTTATAAACACGTTTTCATAATAAAGTTGCATTTTTATATATATAAAAACAGCGAGAACTTAGTTGCGCACCTAATAATATCTAAATTGGACACAATTTTCGTAACGAGATATCACATTCCATAGTTGGAGAAACCTTTATTTCGTACCTGTTTGAAAGCAATAGGCAGATATGATTTTAGAGGCACAAATGAAAGAGTGGAACCCTGGTTATAATTAAAGCAACTTCAGTTAGTCTACATGACATCTGCAGCGTAACAAGTTTCTGACATATGAATTAATGTTTAAGGTCCCTCACGAGCCAGTTTTACTTTATAGATTTTAGTTTTAGAGGCACCTCGGATTATCTTTTTATACTTTTTAATAAATCAGAATCTTAAATATGTTCATTAACAAAGTTTTTTTTAAATATCTCATAGACTAGCCGAGCTCTGCGCGAGAAACGCCCAGAATATGGGAAGAGCCACGAAAAAGTGATTCTTCAGCATGGCAACGCGCGGCGTCACCTGGGCAAGTCCGTTAAAACTTATCTGAAAACGCTGAAATGAAAAGTTTTACCCCATCCGACATATATTCTCCAGAAATTACGCCGTCCGATTATCACTTGTTCTGTTCGATGACACGCGGTCTGGCTAACCAGCGGTTCCCCTCATATGTATAACTACATCAAATAATGGCCAGATTCGTGGACAGCCTCAAAAGATGGAGAGTTTTACCGTGACGGAATTCAAGCTTTGCCAGAAAGATGGGAAAAAGTAGTAGCTAGCGATGGGCAATTACTTTCAATGAATCATTTGTAAACATGTTTTCATAACAGGGTTGCAATTTTATAAAAAAAATAAAAACAACAGCGAGAACGTAGTTGCGCACGTAATAACTTCACTTTTGAAACCGAAAAATGAATAATTCGTTATTTCGTATTAATGGCAAGGTATAAGCATTATAACGAAATAGAAGTTTCATCGAAAACACAGTTTTTTTTATTTAACTTTACTTTTGAAAATTCGATCTTAGTGCTTCGAAATTCCCTGGGGGAAACCCTTAATTTCAAAGAAATTGTACGACACCATTTGTGTGCAGGGATCTGTGAGCTGTCAAAACAAATATTTGGTGAGTCATCTGCCGTTCAACCTCTGTTTAGAACTGGACTTTGTTCGCTACTTTAAAAGTAAATAATCAACGTTCTTCAATGCCTGAAGAAATGAAGAAATTTACTTTAAGATAACTGCTTCGCAGTCTAAAATGTGCTTCGAAATTTGGTTTAAACAACGGGCATATTGTGGAGATGTTCACAGGGAGTATTTTGCAAAACAATAAACCCATTTTCGGCAATAACTATTTGTTTATATCAAGTTTAAAAAGGTTATTTCGTACCAGAAAATTCGGTAAATTTATTTAAGGTGTGTGATCCGAGAAATTTTTGGAAAAAATGATATTTTGGACAAAAGTATCACCAGATCAGTATCAGTACCAGTATCACCTACAAATCTGATATCAGTCTATAATATCCGCTTTGTATCCTTAAATATGTTGTGCGGGGCCATCACGTTTCCTTAAAGGTAAACTCCCTTTAAACGCAAGGGGTTGTCACACATTTGGACTCACGTGTAGAACAAACAAATGTTGTATTTTATACGCTACGTACAAATGTGGGCGTTAAATAATGCGTATAATTTTCACAAGATATTGATTGCATTTCGTAAATTGGGTGTATTCGGTTATTCTGTTTGCTTTTGTACATGTACACATACGTCTTATATGGACGTATGTGTATGTGTGTGGCTGTGTGTGTGTACATGTGCCTGTGTGCTCGATATAATTGTTGTGAATGTTGTAAAAGGAAATTTAATTGATCACTTAAGATTTACAATATACTACATATGCACACGGTCCTTTGGTATGAGAAAATGAGCGTCTGCTCGTCTGTGGATGTCATTGGACATGGGTGTGGGTGTTTGCGTGCGACTTAGCGTGTATGGTGTATGAGTGTATTAGCTCTTGGCTGTGTGGCTGGCTTTATCGAGGCGATGGTTTATCGACCTCACATACTCACACAATTTAACTTAACAGTTTTAGGTAATGATTGTGGTTTTCATGTTTTATGTAATCGTTTCTTACATTACATTTCTTCTTGCTTACACATCTACCCTACCCCACGCCTCCATATACTCTTTTTGCTCTTGGCTTGCTCTTATCAGCAGGAAAAATGTGCGACACTCTGTGGTTTTCATGGAGACGGTGAGAGGTCGGAAAAGAAAAAGTGGTGGCCGGCAGAGTTGAAATGAATTGTTGACCGCGCTATCCGCCCGCCAGAACAAAATAATTTTATTGTTAATTGATTTGCTATCAAGGAAAGATTTCTGCGGAATTGAATTGAAACTTAATGAAATAATAACAATAAGTGATGTAAAGCAATTTCGTTTAAGGGATTTATGAGTGCTAATGCGCGTAATACAAGGATACCGATATCGAGGACTTGCGTAATGTGTATGAAGTAATCGTTCAACATAACGAGGACGAAAAGTGCAACATTGAAGCTATTGAAAGAGGGTAAATTAAGGATCATGTGATAATCGCTTAAAATCAAATACAGACGCAGCTACATTAAATTACAGACATTATTACAACGATACTTTACACATTCTGCTCATAGTTTTCGAATTTGAAGACATCTTGTTGCCACAATGTATCCACTGCTCATGTCTTTGCCTTACTTTTAGTGTCTTTTAGTTGTTTGCAGAAGTAAAATAAGTTTAAATTTATGACAAATAATTTGAAACCTCACTTCAATATTTTATAATTCATAAAAAACCTCAACAAAAAAAAAAAAAACAGCAGCTACAGCGGCTGCACCGTTTTTGATGTAAGTAATAGTAGACATACCAGCTATATACATATATATACAAAAACGCAGCCGCTGTAATCTAAAATTTGAAACCGCAATAGGTTTGCGGTAACGCTGAAAATGAAAATAGGTACAGAATAGAAATTTCACCACAATTATTATACCACAATTCTTAAAAAGAAGACAAAATAAATCCCCAAAAACAGACTACATGACAAATTACGATCTATTCTCACCTATACGGGTAATTGCGGTACAATTTTGAAACTTATGCATTTCCGAAGTCCTAAAGCAAATGATACATTTGCAGGATTTTTGCTCAAAAATGTCAAATAGTTGAAGCCGGCTGTGATCACTTTGAAGCATTTTGAAAGTAGAAAATGTGTCAGCCTTCAGAACAACTTAAAAATATTACAAAAACCCGAAAATTGTTTATATTTTTCACAAAATTTTTCTACTCTTTTATGGGCTTTTCCAAATATGTCTTTCAAACTAAATCGCCCTTCATTCAGATTTTTCATTTTTCATTTCAACAAAAAAAAAAAAAAAAAAAAAAACATGTTTCTAAAACACTTATCTGCCAACCGATATGAGATAAACATATTTTTAGCAACCTTTTCGAACACCAATCCGATCATATTACTAGCGTTTCAATCAAATTCAATTTCTTACTAGCTGCTCCATTTAAAATTCACTCTGTGTGTCTGTATCAATACGAACAAACCTAAAATCGAAGAAAATAACTAAAATTGACATATTTATTTCTCTGTTTTCCCACCGAGTTCGCCACAAATGACATAGCTGTGTCTTGCATGACCATTTTCTATATGAAAAAGTGTCCTCCATGAAACTTTTCTATGTAAAAAGCATCTTCCATGAAGCTCTTCTAGATAAAAAGTATCTTTCGTGAGACTTTTCACCATGAATAGAACCTTCCATGGCAATTTTCTATATGAAAAACAGCTTCTGTGACACTTTTCTATTATTAAAGGTGATTTTCATGTAAAGAAAAGTGTCTTGGATTACACATTTCAAAAAGAAAAATCTGTTAGAAGGCATCTGTTCTATTTACATAACATATTCTGCCTGTCCAAACGTCATTCTATATAAGCAATTCCTTCTAAGATACTTTCGTTTATAAAAAGTTCCCGTCTATACGCATTTCTGCAAAAAAAAAAACTTCTACTAAAAAACTTTTTCATACGAATTAGTACGTGGGCCAACCAAACATGCTGTGCAACCAAACCAACCAAATATGCTGAAGACACTTTTGCCGTGCAAATAGTTAACACCAACTAATTCTCATTAACTACGGTTTAGTAAGAGATACATCACCTATGGTATAACTGAAAATCTAGTTAATATTAACTACGTAATTTTTCGGTGTATAATATAATAATATCGAATTGAAAAAGAAATTAATTTTGTGCTATACGTGAGCTATGTGAAAGTTATACTATTTATACGAATATAATGCTTGCCTAGAGCTGCACAATATGCTCTGCAGATGAAAATGTATGGTTGATTTGTTGAAGTTTTGATTATCAGATTTAACTTTGTTTCAGAAAGAGGGAAGTAGAGAGCTTGGCACTAAATGACTACAAACCTACGTCGTCGAACAAAGATTCCACATTCATTTGGAATATTGAGTGGTGAATGAACTCATCTACCTCAGCTTCACTATTAATAGCAATAACTTTTAATCAGCTTGAAAATTGGGAGAAGAATAAGACTGCAATGGGCTTAGCAAAACATGCAGACAAATAAAATAAATAAATTGTGGTAAATCAAGAAACCAATATGGAAATTTCAGTCAATTAAACTGATATTCTTTTGGGTGTTGATGCAAGAAATAAAAAAAAATAAAATAAACTAATATTCTTTTGGTGTTGATGCAAAAAATAATCTGAATTAAAGCACAATAAAAGAAGCAAAATGTTAACTTTATGAAGTCTTCCATTTGGGAAATGTTGAAGGACCGCCGATTTTTGCTAAATCGGTCAATACGTGTGCGTGTGGTGTCCTAAAGTGCTTGGAAATGCAATCAATTTTTATTTGCAGTACAAAACACTTAATTCTAGCTATACTGAAACAGTGGAAATGAATGAAAAATACGAATTTACGACGGTCATTTCATCGATTTTTTTCACACTTTATTCGGTATAATTGGCAAGAATTTAAGTCGAGTTTCTGGATATTAATTTCTTTGGAAATTTTCGTTGGAGCTGCGTCATACCCGGTCTGGCTATGTGTGCAGTTGCTCCATTTGGCTGGAGCCAAATACAGGGTGGCGCAATAGAACGTGCATATTTAAAAAA
>JAHXMU010026279.1:60544-72510 GCA_019455685.1 Philornis downsi | reverse complement strand
ATTTAAAAGGTCTCAGTCAAGCTAATATTACAGCTGAGCCAGATTTTACTCTGGGAAAGTCTGCTCCTTCGTTTACGATTGTAAAATATTGGGTAATATAGTAATATAAGTAATATAGGGTAGTTTAAACGAGGCCGTACGAGCTGCCAAGACGAACACCGTAGTGGTGGACCATTTGCGATATCAGACATGGTTAAGAAAATCCACAAAATGATCGTCGGCTAAAGGTGTGTGAGCTAGATGATATGACAGGCATTTCAAAAAGTGATATACATACGTCGTATATTGATCAAAGATTTGAAGGTGGAAAAGTTGTGTGCAACATGGATGCCGCGCTTGCTTTCAATAGAGCAAAGACAGCGTAGCGTAGAATGTTGTTGACGATGTTTGACCGCAATAAAGCCGAATTTTTGAGTCGATTTATAACCATGAAAAGAAACAGTCAAAGCAGTGAATTGAAAAGGGAGAATCGCGCCCAAAGAAGGCAAAGACAGTTCCATCTTCAGGCAAGGTCATGGCGTCTGTTTTTTTGATATGCGTTTAGGTGATGAAATTATGGAAAAAAAAGGCCGCATTTGGCGAAAAAGAACACGCAAAACACTTGTCTTATTTATGCCTCTCACAAACAAACGAAACTTGCTATATGTATAAAACCGTCAACATATATTCGAGACGAGTGTACCAACATAAAAAAAAATTATAATCGAAAGTTAAATGTACGTAGCCCTCGAAATTTAACAATTCGCCTTTTTTTTTTTTTTTGAACACACCTCGTATGTGGACGTAAAAGTCAGCACTCATAGTTTTGCCTCTGGGAAATTTCATTAAAATTGGGCAAACGATAAGAAACAGGAGATTGATCTTTTTCCTTCTCCAAACCGTCCTTTGTGGGGGTAGGATTTGATAGGGAAATTCGATTCAGCTTTTCTACACAGCTGTAGCGTACAACTGCATGATAGTGACTGCTGTAATTTAGAAATCTAAGAGCCTGTGCACGCATTACTTCCGGTCTTATTACTCGTCGTTGAAGGGGATCGAATGAAATGGTTGGAACCGATGGATCAGGAAAATTACGTCCTCTTCCAATAATTGCCAAACTATCGAAATCCAAATGCGTTAAAACACGAAACTCTAGAAACGCTTGCAAATACTCACTCACTTGATGACGAATATCGACACGTATTCGGAAGTTAATAATAAACAGAATAAATTATAATTATCACTGGTTCCTAGGGCTTCCAAAACGTGACCGTTTTGCACCATTGACTCAAAAAAAAAAAAAATTTTTTAACTTGACAGAAGCGAGCTTTTGCTATAGAGATGAAACGGCAAAATGGCCGAGCTAATCGCCATTTGCTAACACCAAAAAGCAAATAAATAAGATAAAACGTCAATTCTTTGCTAAATAAACAATCAAGAATGAACAATATCCGAATACAGGGGGCGTAACTAAAGTAGAATGAGACCGTTACCTTTGAAATAAAAACTTAACTAATTTTAATCTTTTTTAACAAAGCAAGCCTTTACACAGCTCAAATCAACTGTTCTTGCACGCCTCGTAAATATTATGGCGTTGCACTCTACTCATTGCCAACTACTCATCATCATCCCCATTGTCACAGACATCATCGTAGTCATCATCACCAATATTGGATGTAGTCAACGTAATCATATGCGGCCAAAGTCCGTCAGACTCATTAATTACGACAACATATGACGTTTCAAAACAAAAAAAAAACACAAAAAGGAAGAATAATACACTATCACAATGGCCCAGAGTAAATGTTGTTCAAGAACAAATTGTTCCCTCGCCTTGTACTTCGTGCTCCTTCTTACATATGTCGGCCGCAGACGCGGGTGTGACGCGTGTGGATCTCTGGCGGATAGTCGATCTCAAAGGGTGCCAAGGTAAAACGTCAAAGAACTCATTTGTACGCATATTGTTCTTTATGGTCATAATTCTCATCTCCTCTTTAGTTGTCGGTGTTTATTTTCTCTTAACAACAATTACAATTCAATATACTCGTATGAAACGCAGCCTAAGAAAATAAAGGTGTGCACAGCCAAAAGTGTGGGAGACGACGACTCATCGGTCACAAAACTGTTCTTGCAGGCAGCAGCAATCGCGGGTCTGTGTGTTTTCTTTACACCACTTGGTGTAAATTTACATAGGTCCCTGTGTTGGTATTGATATCAAGGAAGAATCCAAAACGGATATGCAAGTTACAATAAATAAATCATAGGCACGCACTTTCTACCATCAGTAACCAGCCAGATGGTGGCGTACAAGGAATCTGACGTCGTTGTCTTAAAATAGAGGAGCTGCTTCCACTTGGTGTGAATGCTATCCCGATTACTCGTTTCTATTTAGTATTCAGACAATCATCTCAGTCAGTCACAATGTTGGTGGTCGTTCGATTGCAATCAAATGTGGGTCAATCATATTTACTGAGCATAATCACGATAAGGGAGGGTTTTGGTTTTGATTTTGTTTTTTATCTCTGTCTACTTTGTGATAAAGTTATGTAATTTTTCACTTCATACGAATGTGTGTAGGAATAGCAGACAGAGGTTGAGTATGGAAATTTATGCCATGTATTGAAATAAATCTCAAAAATGTTAAGAAATTTTGTTATTTTTGGACATTAATAGATTTATTTTATTTCCCAGGAAGTAATAATTAATTGGATATCAGATAGTATATTAAAATATTGGATATATTGATTTACGAGTATGTACCTTAGTCTGGCCCCACATCGGGCCAATGAACAAAAGACAACAAAAAATACATGAACGTACGCATTTCATTAATATTCTCTATTTTGGCTCAGTTCCAGACTCTACATGTCATTATGATGTTTCTCCTCATCTTTTATTTTTTATATTTTAATTACCAAATAAAATATATATGATTAATTACCTTAATAGATTACGACGCTTCGCATTTAATACATGTATTTTTGAACAAACAAGATTTTCCTTCGGATAAACTTACCTGAAATGAAAAAAAATTAACTTTAGTGGTGATATAAAATTGGTTAAAAGTTAAATTATTGCAATATAAATAATCAATTTTTCAAATTGTAGAAAATAGTTTTAACCATAGCAAATTTCAGTAATATTTAGGTAAAAAATGTACACATTTGACACATTTTTTTAAAATACAGGGTGTCCGTCGGGAAGGTATACGACTTTGTTCTGCCGCCATTTCGTTGAACATTAGTCTTAACAGCTTATATGTGGCCGTCGTGAAGTAGAGACGTGAAGTTTGTTATGGAAAAATATTCGATAAACCAACGTGTTTTAATCGTTAAAACATTTTATCAAAATCAATCATTGATTACTGTGACGATGACAAAGTTACGTGAAATTTTTGGGAGAAACAATGAGCCAACAAGACGCACTATTTATCGTGTAGTGAATGATTTCGAAGAAAGAGGGTCTGTAGCTGATAGGGTCAAGCATGGATCACAACGTACTGCAAGATCGGCTGAAAACATTACTGCTGCTCAAGAAAGTGTCCAAAACAATAGATCAGCCTCAATTCGACGCCGTGCTCAGGAGCTTGGTCTTCAAAGAACAACTTTGGCCACAATTTTGCACAAGGATTTGCATTTGTTTCCATTTAAGAATCAGTTGACACAAGAGCTTCTTCCACAAGACCATTTACGCCGCCGTACGTATGCCAAAAGGATGTTACAGCTCGCCCATGACAAACCCGATTTTCATGCAAAAATCGTAATGAGTGAGAGGACACATTTTCATTTGAATGGATATGTGAATAAACAGAATAGTCGGTTCTGGGCAATGGAAAACCCTCAAATTATTCATCAGTCACCTTTGTATCCATTAAAAGTGACAGTCTGTAGTGCAATTTGGTCAGGAGGGATCATTGGATCTTACTTCTTTGAAACTTAAAACGGCAACTGTCAATGGGGAGCGATATCGTGATATGATTGAAAACTTTTTAACGCCACAACTACATTATTTGGGCTTGATTAACATGTGGTATCAACAAGACGGTGTCACATCGCATACAGCCAGGATTACAATAGAATTACTGCGAGACATCTTTGCATAACAAGTTTTTTCAAGAAATGGTGATGTTGATTAGCCTCCACGGTAGCCAGATTTGACTGCTCCGGACTTCTTTTTGCAGGAATATGTGAAAAGCAAGGTTTATGCAAACAAACCAGAAACGCTTGAGCAACTCAAACAAAATATTCGTGATGAAATTAATGAAATACCGCGTGAAATGTGTGAGAATGTAATGAAAAATGTGCTCAAAAGGGCTCGCATTTGTGAGGTTAACAAAGGCGGACATTTATTGTACTCCATATATAATTGCCGACATTAAATGAAACATTTATCAACATAAGATCCATTCTCTTTCGTTTATTAAAAAATTATAAACAAACAAAGTAGTATACCTTCCCGACGGACACCCTGCATATTCTACACATGTTTTGTAGGTAAAACCTGGCATCTCCAATTGTCAATTTTAGCTACAGATAATTAATGAAAGTATAAGTTTGCTATACTTAAAATCTCAGCTAAAAAAACAAAGAGAAGTTACGATCTTTAATTTACACCACACATTTTTGTCACTACGACCACATTATTTTGTCACTTTTTTTTTTTGTTTTTTTTGCTTGCTTTAATTTCTTTCACTTTTCGGCATCCAAATCACAGCTATAAACAATTTTGATTCTGATTCCATGAACCGAACAAAAATTGTTTAAAATTTTGATTCATACACCCCCCACTAAAACTATTGGGATAGTAGGAATGTAATATAGATTTTTCAAATAGATGGCGCTTTTGCTATTTTTGAAATGCTTTAGCTCAGCTAATTAAATTATATGTAATACTTTTACGTAACTGACATTTCTAGGTTCAATTTGTGATTAGTTTACTTTTAGACTGCGATGTGAATATGGAGCCATAGCGAGGGGAAATTCTTCTTTCCCCATATTATGCTCTTTTATTTTAGGAAAGGCAAAAAAAAAACACGAAAGCACAGTGGGATATTTGTGATGATGCATTAACAGGATGAACGTGCTAAAAATGGTCTAGAAAATTCCTTTTAGAAATTTTATACTCAATGTTGACCACCAAATAAAGTTGATGAGCACGTAATGAAATTCGTTATCAAGTCGAATCTATTTGAATTTATTCGAGAAGTTGCAGAGAAATTGAGAAGACGAAGAAACTGAGTATTTCCAGTGTCTTACTGGGAAGGATCGACTGGTCCTTCTTACAATCTGGGATCAAAAAATTGCCTGAACATTTGCTGAAGAAAAAATTTGAAATTGAAATTGTTTAATTGAATTGAAATTTGTTTAATTGTTTAAATTTTAATTCAAATATAAACAAAATTTTTATATAACTGCGAAATTTTCTGGAAGCCTGATATCTCAAATGTAGAAAAAAAGCTGTTTGAATCATTTCCAGCATTCGCAATTTAGCTATGAATCTTTTTTCTACATTACATATATAGTATAAAACAATATTTCAGTTTCGGGTCCTCGAATCAAAATATATGTCCCATTTTTTTCTTTTTTTTTTTTTGATAGAGCAATTAAATCAATTTGAAGTTCTGGTAGCAATTCATGTATGAAGCGAAAAGAAGTATTATTTTATGTAGCAAAATCAAGCTTTTGACATAATTTTTAACAAAATTACAAAATCATACCCAAAACGAAACTGAAATTTCATGAAGATCCTTGCTTTCCAGGGCCTGGCCAAAATTGAACTATTTTTATACGCTTTATAGTTCTGTTTCCACATAGTCTTTTGCGGCTTTTTCTCTATAATTTCATCACCTAAGCCCTGCGATAAATTAATATAATATCCGCCATTGATGGGTTTTCCTTTTTGAAGATAATCTCATGCGCATCCCAAAAACCAGGCCCCATAATCTTGCCTGCAGATGAAACCGTCTTCGCCTTCTTTGGACAACATTTTTCCATTGCTTTGACGGGCTCGTACGGCCTCGATTAAAGTCTGCTACCCAATACTTTACAGTCGCGAGCGAAAAATCAGATCCCCCGGAGTAGAATCTAGCTTGGCACTAAACACTTTTATAAGGATGCCACTTTTCTCCAAAATAATTCTTTTGAAACTACTGGCACCATCTACCGGTCGGCTAGTTTTGGGACCGCTCTCGTATCAGGACCATAAGTACTGTTCATATTTTTACCGCCGGGCTTGCGTTTTCGTCTTTATTGAAAAACTGTAAAATATCTCGTATTATCTGTTTTTTGTGGTGTCTATTTTTGACGCGCGCGCTCAAACAATGCAGAGTCAAACGATCACAAAACTGTCTGAGTAGCTTTTAGAGTACGAAATCTTATCTTTCTAACGCCATCTAGCGTAACCTTATTGCATTTATACAATGCGAAATGCACATTACTAAATTAATATATTGGAAAAATAATGAGTTTCATTCTTTCATTATACGATAACGAGTACATACAGGAGATTGGCACAGTCATTCTCATGTTTTGACATTCTCAGTGTCCGCGAATGATCGGCCATTCCGATAACTATTTTTAGTTCCAAATAGTTAATGTTCTATCCAAACAAGTCCACTGCTGAAATCTACAGCAAACTTGCGTAAATTTCGCATGTTCATACTAAAATGAGTTAAACACGCTTTTTACACTAAAGCGCAACAATTGCATAATGCTAATCACTAAGGCCACTTCACAATAACGTGGTTAACAAAAGAATTAAGAAACGAAACGATAGAAAACATATGTAAAGTCGATGAACTATAGCACCACATAGAACTAAGCGCAGAGCCATGGGAGGCCACTAAGAAAGTATTAGCAGGAAATGCATATTGCAGCCGTGGAAATTTGTGTAATTCTCCACTCTGTTAAAAGATTAATATCATGAAAATGTTGAAAAACATTTGCGTAACTTTCTTTGTGGCATTTAAAATACATAAGTATTCATTAATGTTTCTTTCTCTTCATTTTCCATACTTAAGTGATTGATGGCATCTCTCTTAGAACTGCCATATTGTTTGACATCTTCTTTTTAAATTGTGACAGGTTTTTAAATATGAATATCATTAATTATAAAGACAACGTTATTTATGTTGTGTATGCTTAGGTCTTGTTCAGCTGATTGAAAAATTGTGTTGTGGAAAATATTCCGCAAGACCCTCTCGTTCATCGATATAGTTTTAATTATATTTACAGTTTTAAATGTAAACTGCAGGATTTATATTGAAAAATATAAATTTTTGTAAAATTATTCAAATTTCAGTGAGCTTACATGCATTCTACTTTTAGACTCACTCAACGGGACTTGCAGTTTAACGGCGTTTCTGAATGCCACAGTTTGTAAAATTTTCATAAGAATATTCGCCAAAAATATCGGTGAAACCGTCGCTCAAATAATGATAGGTGGCAGTATTAGGGGTGACCGACCATGGCGCGATGATTAGCATACGCGACTGTCATTCGCATGACCGCAGGTTCAACCTTGCATACCTATCATTATTTAAACGGCGATCACCGCGATGCGTCTAACGAACAAATCCAGTAGTCGACTAATCGACAAATCTTATAAACGCTTCTCAAACTGTGACGTTCGGAATCGTTGTCAAATAGAATGCGTGTAAGCTCACTAAAGGCGAAAAGCTTTTCCTATGTCTCCTATGTTTCAATAATGAAATGCAAGGCAAGTTGATTTTTATTGATTTTTGGCTGTATCGGGGATTGAACCCGCGATCATGTTGACGATAGTTGCGCTCAAGCCAACCAATGCCAACAAATAATCCATTTATGAAAACATATTTGAAACACACTTCCCGAAAAAACTTCTGAAAACAGATACCTCGATGTTTTAGAAAGGGGATATACGAGGTGTGATCAAAAAATAACCGTTATTTTCAAATTTCGTGAGATACGTAAGTTCAATTTTTGCATTTTTTTCTGTTATGTTGGTACACATGTCTGTTATATATGTATAGGTATGTTGACCATATCAGCCATTTTGGATTGTCAGTTTGTTTTTAACAGATAAGAAGGTTAGTCGTATTTTGGTGTGCTCTTCGACTTTTTACTATTCGAAAAAAATGGAAAAGCTGTATTAAGTTTTGTGTAAAAAATTAAATTAAATGTGCTAGAACATTTGAAATGTTGACTGTGGCGTTTGGCGAGTCTACTATGAGCAAAACACAAGTTCAATTGTGGTATAACCGATTTAAGGAAGGCCGAGAAGATGTCAATGACGATGCTCGTTCTGGTCGCCCGAGCACGTCAACAACCGATGAAATCATTGAAGCAGTGAAGAAAATGATTTTGGATAATCGTCGAATCACTTATTAGAGAGGTTTCTGATGATGTTGGCATATCGTTCGGCTCATGCCAAGCAATTTTTGCGGATGTTTTATGCATGAAACGTGCGGCAGCGAAGATTGTTCTAAAATTGCTAAATTGTGAGCAAAAACAACGTCGCTTGGACATCGCTCAGGAGCTGTTGAACGTCGTCAATGACGATCCTCAAAAAGGTCATAACTGGTGACGAATCATGGGTGTATGGCTATGACATTGAAACCAAAGCCCAATCCTCCCAATGGAAGCGTCCAGAAGAGCCAAGACCGAAAAAAGCATGTCAAGTTCGGTCAAATGCGAAGGTTTTGCTCACTGTTTTCTTCGATTGCAATGGCATGGTGCATCATGAATTCTTGCCACAAGGTTGTAATCAAACTAAATGACAGATCGCTAATATTCAGGATGGTTGGGACAACTTAACTATAAAAAGAATTTTCGTTTCTAAGTAACCTGATCATTTTTGACACAAAGTATAGGTGATATTATCCTCTTTCACTTGCTATGATGCAAATAACATTGGCGTGATAACCGTTATCGTTTATTGCGGATACGCAAGCGGTCCCAAAACTAGCGGACATGGCGTGTGGAAGGTGTCAGTAGTTTAAAAAAACTTATTTTGGTGAAAAGTGGCAACTTTATGAAACATATGTTTTAAGTACCAAGGCGCCACGTTGTTTAGTATTTTTATTTGAGCCCTCAAAAGTAAACGATCTCAGTGAATTTGTAAACATGGAAAAAATTAGTCTCAGTTATGTAATTTAATATTTACATTTGAAAGGTCTCAATCCAACCAGTATTAAAGCCGAGCTAAATTCTACTCTGGGGGTCTGGGGGAGTCTGCTTCTTCGTTTACGACTGTCAAATATTGGGCAGCAGAGTTTAAACAAGGCCGTACAAGCTGCCAGGACGAACACCGAAGAAAATCCACAAAACGGGATTGGACGATCCTCGGCATGAGCTAGCTGAAGTGATAGGAATTTCGGAAAGTGCCATAAATCGTATATTGACTGAAGATTTGAAGATGAGAAAGCTGTGCGTAAAATGGGTGCCACGCTTGTTTTCAATAGAGAAACACAGCATCATGAAGATATTTCAATAGAGTAATTGGCGATTTTTCACCGCTTCTTCGTTTGCAATTTTAAAATATTAAGTAGCAGAGTTTAAACGAGGCCGTACGAGCTGCCAAGACGAGTCGATCAATTGAGGTGCCAACGTCAGACATGGTTAAGAAAATCTACAAAATGATATTGCCTGATCATCGGCTGAAGGTGCGTGAGATAGCTGAAACGATAGGCTTTTAAAAAAGTGCTATAAATCGTATATTGACCAAAAATTTTAAGATTAGAAAGCTGTGCACAAAATGGGTGCCACGCTTGCTTTCAATAAAGCAAAAACTGCGCCGTGAAGATGTTTCTGTAGAGTATTTGGCGATGTTTCACCGCAATAAAGCCGAATTTTTGCTTCGATTTATAACCATGAATGAGACATGGGTCCACCATTTCATGCCTGAGATAAAGGAACAGTGAAAGCTGTGGGCTGAAATGATATAATCGTGGCCAAAAAGGGCAAAGACGGTTCCATCTGCAGGTAAGGTCATGGCGTCTGTTTTTTTGGGATGTGCATGGGATTATTTGTATTGATTCTCTTTAAAAAGAAAAAAACTCCAACGGCGAGTATTATGCTAATTTATTGCAGCGTTGAGATGATTTTTGAAATTATGAAAAAAGGCGGCATTTGACGCAAAGCAAAGTGTTGTTTCAGCAAGAAAATGCTTCGGTTCACACATCCACTATTGCGATGGCCAAAATTTATGAATTAAAGTTCAAATTGCTTTATTATGCACCTTATTTGCCAGACTTAGCTCCCTTGGACTATTTTCTCTTTCCAAACTTGAAAAAATGGCTCGGTGGTAGAAGATATTTATTTGATGGCAACTTTAGGAGTTTCGACAGAAAAATTGTATCTAGCTAAAAGGAGATTATGTTGATAAATAAAGAAAATTTTTCCCAACTTTTTGGTGTTTTCTTTATTAGGTCGGATAGCCTTGGAAACGCCCTCGTAAACTTTAAATGGTTTATTGGCTATTTCAATTAACCTAATTTTATCATTAAGCAACAGCTAATAAGTTTTCGACAACGAACTCAATGGTCGGCGCAGAAGAGGGCGACCAAAACTCCGTTGGAAGGACCAGATTTTTGAAATACTATCGAAGTTTAATGTAACGAATTGGAAGAGAAGCGCAGAAGATCGAAGCGTTTGGAATTATTTTCTACGGGCGGCGTATAACAGATAAGGCTGTCTATTCCAGTTGTCCCATAAAAAGAAGAACAGCTAAATAATTACTAAAATACCAGTCAAACGCGAAATGCTAGACATTTATCCTCAGAAAACTACAAACTTTCAATAACAATTCTGGTTTCAATTATTTCTAACCAATCCCTCGTATCCGACACAAACTCAACGACTTAACACCTTTACATAAAAATTCTAACACCTGCACCAAAATTGACCATTGACGTTAAAAAGAAACATAAACCCACTTCAGGAATGTAGGAAAAAAGACCCTGGACAATGAACACACTAAGCCAAGAAAAGATGTAAAATACGAGTTATTATGTAATGAGATAATACCTACAAACGCAAGACCTATTCACACATCCATTTGTTACGCTTGCATGTTTGTTCAAAGAAAAATAAAATGCATTTGAGGATCGAAAACCTAACGCGTGAGGTACTTACGATACAATACGTTTTACGTTGAGAATACGTAGAGGAACAGAAGGCGAGGGACCCCCACGCACTGGAGACAAGAATGCAGTGTACAAATATTTGTGGAAAACATTTCGAAATGAAAAAACAAGTTTTCAGAGCAGATTCTTTTGAGCGGACAAGATGGATGACCCTTCGATGAAGATGTAAATCGTTGTAGTTAATCAGCGGGAAATTGTAAAAATGTTGTTATAAAAATATTGAAAACTTAATAGATAAAGGTAATGATACAGCAGAATTTTTTTAAAACTGGGAAATCTATGTATTGCAATAATAAAAACTAAATAAAATAAAATAAAATAAAATAAAATAAAAATAAATAAAGTAAATAACAAAAGGTT
This sequence comes from Philornis downsi, assembly GCA_019455685.1. NCBI lineage: Eukaryota > Metazoa > Arthropoda > Insecta > Diptera > Muscidae > Philornis > Philornis downsi. Next base: position 61,049 of record JAHXMU010026279.1, on the reverse strand, counting down.
TTTAAAATTACGTTCGAAATTGTTATTGAACAGTAGGTTGCTTTCACTGAGTCTAAATATAGAATGTGTGTGTAAGCTGACACTTCAGCTCAGAGTTCAGCTTGTGTTAGAATTGAAGCCTCTGTCTTTGTGTTCAGAAAGCGTTAATGAAAATTCGTTGTTTTCTACCCAAATTTGACTCAGCAATCAGGCCGTCTTCTAGCTTAAAGCAACGCGATTCACCGAAATTACTGGTTTTTTGATCTGAAAATCAATCCGAATAGTTTCAGAAGCTGCCATTGCATCTCAAAATTTTTTTCAAGACTGGGAAAACTATATCGCATTTTTAGGAAGCCAAGGATTTAAAAGGATTTTAATTAATAAAAGGTTTTCAAAATGACGTTCGGAATTGTCATTAAACAGTGTTATTTTCACTGAGTCTAAATAAGTAACGTTAAGATTTGATCAGTGAATACATTTTTTATTTAAGCCTTTTTTTCGTCTCTTTACAGAATTAACTAAATAA
>JAHXMU010026279.1:38695-55544 GCA_019455685.1 Philornis downsi | reverse complement strand
TCAATTTAATCATCTTTATGAGAGGATCCATGTTGTTTATAAATTAGTAAAAAAAAAGAAAATCTTGAGGTTAAATATGGCTTAACCAATGTAATATTTGAAAGAAACCAAAAGTTGTGTTTCCAAAAAAAAAAAAAAAAAAAAAATTTATCCTTCGCTAAAACTTATATAAACCACAAATCGACTATAAAGTTATTCGCAACTTTGTCATCCTATTTGTTTCCAACATTTAAACAATGTAACAACTCAGCGACAAAAATAATTAAAGTATGACGACGCATTTATCACATTTTAAGGGAGACTATAAAACACATCATCGCATCCCATCAGCTGTGATGCATCGTATTCACCCCATTTTTTCCTTTCATCCTTATCATTGAAATTTATTGAAGCCTGCACATTTCTCTGTCACTCGGCGTGTTTATATTTATATTATGTGTAAATTTTCGTAAAGTAAATTTCATAAGAAGAAAAATTGAGGTCAACAAAATATTTTGTTGAAGAACTCAGAAAATAAAAAGAACACAAACAGCAAAAAAAAATGAATTCCCTGAATGAGTCACCAGATATTAATTTAAATTCGCACTTCACCAAATGAATGCAGCCCATTCATTTCATTATGAAAATGTGTTTTATAGCAAACTGACTGAAGAGAGGCAATTCCATTTATTTATAGTGCTTAATTCATATACGAGAACCGGCTACGCATACAATTCATTCAAGATATTTTCATTTCTGGCAGCAGCGGCTGAAGAAACTGCATTGCAGATTATTATCGAAAGAGTGACAAGAAACGAAATAACAAAAAAAAAAAAAAAAAAACTGTGCGCATGCGCACTACAATGTAAACATTTTAACCCAACCAACAGTGACATTATGAGCGTAAATCAACAGCTTGTTTGGGGGATTACACTTCAGTAGAGGAGAGATATATTAAACTTGCTGACATTTTTGTAATTGAAGAAATTAATAATTTAATCATGATCTGCCAAGTGAGGCGTCAGTTGGCATAAACATTGTATTTTGCCACAATTGTGTATTAATATTGAAAACTAATTAATTTGATGTCTTCCTTATGGGATTATGAAACATATCGTACATGTGCATGTTTTGATGCAAAACTTTATAATCAACTTTCCGAACAAATAGAAGAAACTGCAAGAATATCAACTATTCCATTTATTCCAGAGAGAGGCAACGTAGAACATGTACCTCAAGCCGATTCATATACCTCAAGAAATTTCTTCGAATCGATTGTATGAAAAATCAAGTTAAATTTGTATTGTTATAGCAATGTTTGAAAAAAACGTGTTTCGTTTTTGTTGTCCGAAAAACTTGTGTTCTATTCACAAAATTTAAATATACGCCAGCAGTTTAATAAAAATTATTTTGGTAAAAAGTGACAACTTTATAAAGTGACAGCTTTTAAGTTTCAAGACGCCACATCGTTTAGAATTTGTGTTTGAGCCATCACAAATAAACGATCTCAATGAATTTGTAAACATAGAAAAAAAAAATAGGTCACCGTTGTGTAAGTCCAACTAATATTAAAGTCCAGCTAGATTCTATTCTAGGAGAGTCTGCTGCTTCGTTTACGACTTTAAAATATTGGATAGCAGAGTTCAGACGAGACCTTACGAGCTGACAAGACGAACACCGTAGTGGGCGACCAATTAAGGTGTCCCCGCCAGACACGGTTAAGAAAATGCACAAAATGGTATTGGACGATCGTCAGCTGAAGGTGCGTGAGATAACTGAAATGATGGACATTTCAAAAAGTGTTATACATCGTGTACCAACTGAAGAATTGAAGATGAGAAAGCTATGCGCAAGATGGGTGCCGCGCTTGCTTTCAAAAGAGCAAACATAGCGTCGTGAAGATGTTTCAGTGGAGTGTTTGGTGATGTTTCATCGCAATAAAGCCGAATTTTTGACTCTATTTATAACCATGGTTCACGCCTGAGACAAATGAACGGTTAAAGCATTGGACTGCAATGGAAGAATCGTATCCAAAAAAATACATCTGCATCTATCTGCAGGCAGAGTCATGGCGTCTGTTTTTTGGGATGCGCCTTTGAATATTTTTATTGATTATCTTCAGAAAGCAAAACCCATCAATGGTGAATACTGCTAATTTATTGCAGCGTTTAAGTAATGAAATTGCGGGAGAAAGCGGTATTTGACGAAAACGAAAGTATTGTTTCATCAAGACAATGCTCCAGTTCATACATCCATTATTGTGATGGTCAAAATTAATGAATTAAATGTCGAAATGCTTCATCACGCACCTTATTCGCCAGATTTAACTCTCTCGCACTATTTTTTATTGCCAAACTTGGAAGAATGGCTCGGTAGCAAAAGATTTGCCAACAATGAAGTTGATGGCTATTTTAAGGAGTTTGGCAGTTCTTGCTATAAACTGAGTATAAAAGCTATTGCATATCTCTGAAAAAATGTATCGAGCTAAAAGGAGATTATGTTGAAGTAATACTGTATGGCATCTGAAAGATACGATTTTATACTAAGACAGTTTCATGATAACTTGATTCAGTATTGTTTGAGAGCGTGTTAAATACGGACACCAACAGAGAGCAAATACTCCATATTTCACAGTTTTAGTTTTGATATCAACGATACACCAAGCTCTGGAAGGCTAACTTTTACTTGGGAACTAAATATTGCACGATAATACTGTTTGGAAATACTTAAATAAGGATAGATGCAAAAAGAAGCTCATTGCATGGGTGCCAGATAGATATTATAAAATTACCCACAAAATGGCATCAATTTCTCGAACAAGACGGAGATTATTTAACCTAAATCGGGTCATTCTAACTATGATAAATAAAGCCTTCAATGTCATGCAAAAATAATGAATTTATTTTTAGTACACATTATATTTTAATTTTTTTTTTAATTTTAAATAATCACGTTGAATAGAAAGAAAATATTAGCTTTTTTGTCTTCAATTCTATTATGAAATTAAATTGCATTCATACGATTTTATGCAAAATTTCCTATTAAAATTTGCAGAATACGTCATATTATAATTTTGCATGAATTTCCGGGATACTGGTAGCTTCAAATATTTTCCCAATTTCCCGGAAAATTTTTATTAGTAATTTAATACTGTTAAAACAACAATATTATGATGGCAAAAATACCCCATAAGGCGTAGTCTTTCATCGCATTTATTCGATAGCATTTCAGTAGCCAGAGGGTGTTACATAGATCAACACAACCGTCTGCAATTTCCTACTGAATATATTACAGAGCAGCAAAAGTTCCACAATTGTAGAAAAAGAAAAAAATCTTTTATTTTTCCAATAGACAATCTAAGTTATGGTGATGACAGTAGCAAGTCTATATATAAGATTCACTAGTTTTATATAGACAGTCAACAACTACGTCAACAAGCATTTATAACTCAATAATGACGATCGCACGGTGATCATGGTTATCATGATGATGCCGATGACGGTGATGATCGTGATCATGGTAATGCACTTGAACTGAAAGCCATCATCAGAGGCAACCAAGTCAACAGCAATAAAAATATTTACTATACAATCTGAGTAATAAAACAACGACTCTTTAAATGGAAAGTACAAATAGTGGTCACTGGAGGAAATCGACGGCAACGACAAAAACGGCAGCAACGACTACATTATAGACCATACAACTATGATAGAAATGAAGATGAAGGAGGCATCCATGGAGAGGTAGTAGCTCCATTACATGATACCGAGGTCGATGATGATGATGATGATGATGATGGGTACAACCGCACACTACCTACTGTGCTCACACTTCAAGTAAGCTAAAAGAGATTTTCAAACCCAATTCTAACACGCGCTTGTGATAGCTCACTAAGCGCAGTCGGCACAAGTGTCTTCCAAGTTAAGTGATTTTCGCATCTTCTCTTGGTTTTAGACAAACAACATTTTTCTTACTTAGATGGACGTCGGCAGACCACAGCCACGTACTTGCTACAGCACCTTGCCACCTTGCAACAAGTGGCGGTTACGTTAAATGTTGCTGTTATCGTTTCACTGGTCAACATTCGGATGGACAGACGAACGGATGGACAGCTTGGTCTATTGCAACATGAACTTTATAAATGCTGTGGTTGGTCGCTTGACACAGTTTTCTTTTATAGGAAAAAATTGCCGGCTCCTGTTGTTGGTGTTTTTATTTTCTTTTCTTATGACTATTTTTAGAGAGCTGTTATGTTACGTATTGTTCCTACTACCGGTTTTCTATTCTTTCACTTAAATTTTTATTTCATTACTCTGTCAGTTGGAAAACTTTTGCTAACCAACATCTTTCGAGGCGGCCTTTACGGTCTACCTCAAATTGGCCAGACAGTTAGTTAGCTGACAATGTTAACATTTAGAACGAGTCATTGTGACATTTTAGTAAGGTCACATTTCATCAACTTTTGTGACATCTTTAAAAAAAAATTGAAAATGTCCACACTATTGCTAAGTTATATATTAGCGCAGTTGGATAAATAAATTAAATTTTAACTATCCTGCAAGAATTTTTATTTTCTATAATTCATAATCACAAACTGTACAGAGAAACACAAATTTTTGCCGAACGGTCTATGGCTTTGGAATAAAATGTTATTATTTTATTGTGCTTTTAAGCAGTTCTGTTCAAGAGGAAAAACTTCTACGAGACATTGTTTTCTCGAGAATAAGTTTAGCGCCATTGACAGCTGGTTTCCAACACTGGAATTGGAACTATTTTCGCGGGTTAGGGGGTTTTTGGAACATCGACAAATATTTGCTCAAGAGGTTTTACAGAAATGAGAACGCCAAAGCACGTAAATATTAAATTCGGGTTTTTATTGGTCTGCAAATTTATTTCACCTTCAGAGCCACAATAATAAATTACTGACGATATTTAAGTAAAACGACAGTGTATTTCAGCTTTTCCAATGATTTTGTTTCTCTACACAATAATTGAGGATGACTTATTTGACTGAGATTTAGGGACAAACTGACTTATATCGTTAGAAGTAAAGATCAATAAGCTTCCGTGTATTAACGAAACTTATTGCTAGAATACTATTTGAGTGATTAATCAATACAAGAGAGGAAAATACTCATAATACATGAAGGAATATAAAATTAGGACTATTTTAAATTAATGTTAGGTTCGTATTCAAACAGGAACAATTTATGGTTTTACATCATAATATGTTCGTTAATACGATTACATTTACAAATTGTAAAACTGTGGCTTTTTTAACATTATTCATACCATAAGTTTACAAGTGTCTTACTGAACGTATATTGATAAAAACAAACAAAAATTATTCCGATTATAGTGTTGGAAATCGAACGAAAAAAGATTGGGGTTGCCAATTTAAAAAACTTTCTTCGTGAAAAAAACATAACACTGTCTGGTGGAAAAATTTTCCTCCAAGTTTCACGCCCATTCTGTTGCACAAAGTTTCACCATGAAAAGTCTGCATTGTAGCCTTTAGATGTAGTTTTTACGGTGTCAAAAAATACGTAGTACTTTCGCCATTTCCAATTGAAAATAAGAAAGTTTCAATTGAAAATGAAAATTTGCGTTCAATATTGAAAAATTATCTATTCAAATTGAGAACGTTGATTTGATATTGGAAAAAGAACAATTGAAATTTTAAATTCACAATTAATATTAAAATAAACCCAAATGAAAATTAGATTTTGCATATGATATTAAGAAAATGTCAACTAAAAATGGGAATTTCCAATTAATGATGGCTAATGAAATTCAATTGAAATCAATTGGAATTTCAGAAATTCCATTTGGTATTGAAAAATGAATAAATACCAACAAGATTTTGCAATCGATGTGAGGAATAAAGCAAATGAAGTAGCAAATTTTCTTTTTAAAAATTAATAAGCTTTCTTTCTCTCCGTATATCATCGTCATTTGACATTCGCGAAAAAGAAGCCCTTGCTGAGTTTCCGCATACCTGATACGCCCTTGCCAAATGATACTGGTCGACACGAAGTTTTTAGTGAAAATACTCAAAGATCTGGCTGAGACTGGGCGACAGCCTATCATACAAACTCTTTGATCTACTTCGATACGTGATATCAAGGAAAGTTGTGATAAACATGTGTGGTACCATTTTGTATAAAAAGTCACATTTTATTTGCACGTGATGATGACAGTGAAGCAAATGGTCGAAGAGAGATAGAGAAGTTGTTACAGTCACCTCAAGCATTGGAAATGAATCTGCAAATGTAGGTGACAGTGAAGAAAAATTCAATAAACACTTCTCGTACCATTTCTAGCAAAAGTCGTATGTTACTTGATTATGATGACGATATAGGCTAAAACTGCGATGCTGCAGCCTTCGTCAGCATTAAGAAAGTTGGCTACATAGAGTTTGGTGGTTAATGAAGAACAAATCAAGGTCAATCCATCTAAGAACAATGAATCTGCTCTTTTGAAAACAGTAACTTTAGAAATGTGGATGACTTTGTATGCCTCGGCTTCGTACACAATAGTATCGCACCATGCGCTTCATGAGCTGTATATGGGCGGAATGTAGCAGCACAGAAAAGAGCAACTAAATATTGCTTGACAGACACACAGGTTTCTAACGCCCCTTTGCCCTGGTGTGACAAAGTTCCAGGCCTATTTTCTACATGCGGCGCATAACAGATAAGAGTTTCTATTGCAATCTTTATTGAAATAAGTATAAAGCATATTTCCTTACTGCTAATTTCCAAATTGTCCTTTTTTCTCCTTTTAGCCAATGCTGTCAGCTTTCGGCCGGCTGCTTCAATGAGACATGACAGCACAAGTCAGTGGAGAAGCAGTTCATAGTAGATCAATTCCACCAAAAACATACAGTATAACTTCCCTGACCGCCATCGCAATTCGATCAGGGCCACGACCATCTTCACCTGACGTTGCCGTAACTAACCCACTTTTTACTACCAGTCACCATTCGTTTCAGAAATTCGTTTGCGGTAATTCGAGTGGCACCCATTTTAGTCTTATTTAAGTACTAGTCCTTGGCATGACAGCCGAACATGACGATTTCTTTTTATATTTCTTCCTTTTCTACACAGAGTTATCCATTTAGCGGTTTCAAAACTGCCGGTCTGGCAAGGCTGTCAGCTGTTAAATAACTGTCATCTGAAGTATTATTTATTTAGTGAAAGGTTTGTCATTTACGTATATGGATCGTTTATCAACCGAAGAACGCGTAAAAATAGTTAAGACGTACTACAAAAGTGATGATTCAAAGGTGGGCACTTTGTATGTATTACGGAGTGACTATGATCGTCATAATCGATCTACTGTGCAAAGAATTGGCAAAACTATAAAAAATTGGAAGAGGCTGGAAGCATTACAGATGTGGTCAGGCCTGTGCATCATCGCAAATATTGGAAATATGCCGAAAATATCGCTTCTGTAAGTGAAAGTGTGGCCGTTAATGATAATTCAAATTTTAATCTAGAGCGATATGGCCGTATGATAACCGACTTTTTTGGCCTGCAATTGGAGATTATGAACTGGGCAATATGCGGTTTCAACAAGACGGTGCCACGAGCCACACAACATGACCGATTTTGGCTTTATTGCATGACAAAACGTTGGAGCATTTTAAAATTAACATTCGCCATGTTATCGCCGAGATAACGCCCGAAATGTGCGAAAAAGTGGTCGGAAATTGCCTCAAAAGGATCTGTATTTTGTACATAATGGCAAGGTCTAAGCATTGGAATGAAATAGAAGTTTCATCGAAATCATAGTAACTTGATTCTAGTTTCGATTTCATATTCAGAACGATATAATAGTTAGTTTTCCGATCGTTATTGTTTATATGAGAACAGTTGATGGGGATGACGACTGGCTTACCCAAGATTTCATCAGTTTTCTGTTATGAAATCCTTTTAAAATTAAAGGGCGATTATTAGTATTTGCGGAATTTGCTTTAAAGGGGTGTAGTCAAGAATTCTGAAGATACCTTCTGTATATGAAGATATGTACCTATATATACGAAAATTAGCAACGGATTACATCAGGTGTACCAACAGCTGGTAAAATTTTATTTGATAAAGGCGATGAATTGGTTTTGCAATGGAGGCTGATAAGTGTAATATTTTTGTCTTGTAAGGGAAAAGAATAAGAACGGTAACAAAGTCGAAAAGAAGAAAGTCTAGCACAAGGAAAAACTACACATTTTTCCTTTGGGAATTATATTTTCATTACTTCCAATGGAACAGTATAAGCTGATTTTCTATATTCATAGTTTAGTAAACAATAAAGCTTCGTGGCACGACAGTTGAGTACATAATTTAGCAAGGTTTGAATTGATAAAGCAGGACAAATATAGGTTTGCATTACATTAAAGCTTAAGCCTAAGATTAAGACAAATACATTATATTTATATGCATACAATATAACCAACTTATACATATACACAAGGAAGGGTACATACATTAAGGATAATAAGGAAACCGTAATCTACAGTCAGTGTCACATAGAATATGCACACTTTAAAATAAGTACTGGTAATTTACTACATTGCTACAATAGGAGTACTTTGTATTAGCTTCAAAAGATGTTAATTAAGAACCACTACTTCTCAATCGGTGCACCCATTTATTTTCACTTATAAAAATGCGAGGCCGTGAAAAATCATACTAGAGATAGACCAGTAACTTCTTTTCACTATACTCGTACCTATAAAATATGGCTAATATAACGATATGACGACATATAGGTAGAACTCTATAAGGATATGCATTCCGATTCCAGTTCCACAGTTCCGGAGAAAACTTGATTTTTTTTTGGAATATTTTCTGCAGGACGTGGCAAAATATAGCCCTACGTGGACAAAACCCTACAGTTCTATACGAACTATATCAGGTGCTGGAGTGGTGGCCGTAAATGATATCGCTTGACAAATATTTGAAATTATTGGTGTTTATTTTTTGCCTACTAATATGAAATTTGCTTTAAATTTACAAGATATTTACAGTAGCACTGATAAGTGGACAATTTTTGATCATTTCACTAATTTTATTTGTTTCATTTTCAATTCTCAAAACAAAGAAGGAATTATTTCATTGGCGCTGAAAGTGAACTGAAAAGAAAAACACTTAATGTCAGCTGCTACATTCACAATTGTTATTGTTTCTTTTTTCTACTACTCTTTTGAACTACTCATGGATGCAATTTTAAGCCAAGATTTTCTGGTGTTAAAAACAAAATATCAATTTAAGTTTCTTTGTACTCTACTAAGCGGATGGCGGCCGGCAACTGCTATTGGTATTGCCAAAATTATTTTCTTTTGAACAATTGTGTTTTTGTTGCTGCTTTAAATTACATACATAAATTGTTCTCCATTGTTTGGTATAGTATTGTCCATTGTAGGTTTCAAGTACTGACATCAGAGAGGATCAGCAGTAGGTTGTCACGTGTTTATTTCATGTGTTTCCGAATGCAATTGTGCGGCGTAATGCCAGGCTCTCGCCCCTTTGATTTTTTGCTTTATTGCTTTAACGTTTAATTTAAAAGGATATCCTGTACCAGTTTTGTTGTTTTATATTAGGAAGAACGTAAATGTAAGAAAGAGCTTTAATGAAATGAATTATATAATAATAATTTGCTTTATAATATTATTTGCTACATATCGCGAAAAGAAAACAAAGACAAATTCCCTTTGCTCCCATGAATGTGATATAAACGACCTTTTACAATTCTGTTCTAAAAGAGATCTTCTATCTATAGACGATGTCGATTGCCAGCATTCGAGAACCTTTTACAAAACCTACTGATTGCTGGACTACTCAAAGTGTTTGTTGATACAAAATGGTAAAAAGAATTCCAAAAAAGTTTTATGATATATAAGATATGAAGATACGCATATGATCAAAATAATAAGTACACCCTATATTTTTTTAAAGGCTCATAGGCGAAAATTTATTCAAATTAAAAGAAAAAAACAAACACTAATTTCTTATGTTATAACATTAGAAATAGAATAAATACTAAAACCATAACAAAAAACAAAAGTTAAATTCAGTATTTTTCAAAAAGTAAGAAATTAATCAAAAAACCTTGGACAAAATAATAAGTACATTTATTTAAAATAAGCAAAAAAGTAAAAAACAAGTTTTTTCTGCTAAATTGGTTGAGTTCCCTTAAAAACCGCTATATCCACCTTTATTTTCAATTATTTTGTTGACTCTTTTTGGCATGTTGGCAACAAGCTTCCTGCAGGTTTCTACTGGTTTTTCATACCAAGTTTTTGAACAAAATTCCATAACTGATCCTTAGTTTTAAGAACCTCCTTTCCAATTCTTTGTTTCAACTCTCTCCAAAGATATTCGATTGGATTTAAGTCCGGAGAGATCAACTTTACTATCTTGGAACCAATCATTTACCAACTTAGAAGTATGTTTCAGATCGTTATCCTGCTGGAATGTCCATCTAAGAGGCATACTTTCCACGGCATAGTTCAACATCGTTTTTTCCAAGATATCTTCATAGTGGAATCTGGTCGGTAATTCGATGTATCGGACCGACATCATATCACGAGCAACAACTCTAGACCACAATATTGTCGCCCCCGTGCTTGCACGTCTTCTTTGTAAAGCGAACAAGGAATTCCTTACCATTAGGAATACAAATACATTAATTTTTGTTTCATCGCTCCACAAAATGTTAAGCAATGTCGCCGTCTCCTCCAGACCAATTGGAATGACTTCTTGCAAGCGCCAATCTAGCCTTTAATTTTTTTTTTTTTTTTTTTTAAGCAAAGGAACTCTTCTGGCTATCCATCCTTGTAGTCTACGACGAACCGTTCGCGATGAAATTACATTTCCAATTTTTGCTGAAATTGGTAAATAAAAACTTCAAAAGAAGCTTCTTTAAGTCGACCGTCAAAAATTACATCTTCGGATCTTATTCTGTCTTTTAAAAATGCTTTTTGAGGTACTTCATAGGAGCATAAATAAAATCATAAATAAAAACAAAGCCAACTTTTCACTGCGGCAGTTTTGGAATTGATTCAAAATTGCTTCGTTGGAAGTGATAAATATGCAAGGAATGCATCTACAGAAATGTTGAAAATGTAATTCTTTTTAAATGAATTCTTTTTATTTTTACTGGGTTCTTATACCGTTTTCCTTTTATTTCACATTAAGAACGTATGAGGTGGGTTCAAAAAATAAGGTGAATTTTCATTTTTCTCAAAAAATGTTTATTTATTCATCAATTTCTACTTTATCTCCTTCAAAGTAGTCCCCCTCAGATATAATACACTTGTGCCAGCGTGTTTTCCAATCCTAGAAGCAGTTCTGATATACACTTTTTGGTATGTCCTTGAGCTCTCTCAGCGATTCGGTTTTTATCTTCTCAATCGTCGCAAAACGCCATCCATTCATGCGTCTCTTCAATTTTGGGAACAGGAAAAAGTCGCAGGGGGCCAAATCTAGTGAATACGGTTGCTAAGGCATGATAACGGGATTGTTTTTGACCAAATAATCTCCTACAGGCAAAGATGAGTGAGCACGTGCATTATCGTGATGCAAAAGCCATGAATTTGTTTCCACAATTCCGGGCGATTTTTTCGTATTACTTCACGCAAACGGCGCATAACTGCAAGGTAATACTCCTTATTTACCGTACAATCTTGTGATAAGAACTCCTGATGCACTACGCCATGGTAATGGAAGAAAACAGTGAGCAAAACCTTGACATTTGATCGAATCTGACGTGCTTTTTTGCTATTGGCTCTCCTGGACTCTTCCATCGGGCCGATTGGGCTTTGGTTTCGATATCATAACCATATACCCATGATTCGCTACCAGTTATGACCCTTTTAAGCAAATCTGGATCATCGTTGCCGTCATTCAACAATTCCTGAGCGATGCTCATGCGACGTTGTTTTTGGTCAAAATTCAGCAATTTTGGAACGAACTTCGCTGCCACAGGCTTCTTGCCCAAAATTACCGAAAAGATTGCATGGCATGAGGCAACCGACATGCCGTATAGATCGTACACGTCTTACTTGATCAGCCATTTGTCAAAAATTTGTAAACTTAACCCCAATTTTGTAACGAAACTTAATAAACCTATAAACTTGTAACTAACCCATGCTTACTAACGTAAATGCAGTGAAATCTCTTAGTAGGGAACTCATTCTTGAGCGGTCTTGATACATCAGCAAAGCGTAGTTGTGAGATACATTCCCTCTGTGCTTTCATACTCGTATACTGTCAAATAAACTACGGCCAAATTGTGTCTGTCGACTGATAACACTATCAATTCTCATACTCTAACGAGCAACATGGACAGATGTGTAATAAATTCATGGATCATTATTAATTATTACACAGCATAACGTAAAATGTCACTCCCTCCAAGAAAAGAGGTTATTTGAACAACAAAGTGGCTTTGTAAAATTTCGTAAGTTTCAAAGCCTCAAATCAACCGCAGCTGTTGTAAATATTAATGATTCGAGTCACTGCTTAAATTTCCCGCCACTGAATTAAGCTTGAAATGTGTATGAATAATATTTATAGCTTTTTCACACATTTTTTTATTGCGCTAATCTCTAAAATACACAGACAACTACTCGTTGTAGTGCAAACAAATTGAAATTGCGCTTTAGAGGCTTTGAGCAAATATTTTCTGAATATTTTCAAGGATTGAGTGAACGATAAGATTTATCTTATTTTGAGATAAAATCATGATATTCAACGTATTTGACTTTGCTGTATTTTTTCTCTCTCTTTTTGCAAAATGTGAAAAGTAATTTTTTCATTGAGGCAAGTATTTAATTTGCAGCAAAATGTTTCTAAAGAAAACAAATATTTTCATTTGGATGCAGATAAGCAAAAGAGCCGCTTATCTTTTTCGTTTAAAATGTATAAATATATGGAAACATTGGACCCTCTCATCTGACATGATACTATGAGGCAGCTGTCACTTTTTCAATAAAAGTTAACTAAAGATAAGAATATTTTGTGAATTACATTTTGGTGAGAGAACTTCGATATGAATTTATCAGTTAATCAATCATTTATAAACGGACAAACTTCTCTCCAGAGTCTTACACTCCTTAATTTTGGGCAACATCATTAACAACATCCTCATCAATTGATGACACAGTGATATGATATTGCAATAAAAACCAACAATCATCGTAAGCCTAAATAAAAAGAAAATTTCATGCGTAAGAGATTCTAAAATAATCCTTATGACAAATAAACAAATTTTGGGGATCGGTCCTGTCATATAAAAGCAAACACACACACTGTTTATACGTATATTCGCCCAGATAAATATTGGTTTCCTGTTGCGAGAGTTTCAGTCCTATCGAACCATATGGAGAACGAATCAACCACGGGTAAAATGCACTACACTGAATGCAACCGCCACCAAGTCATGAAACACGAAATTAATGGCAAATGTCGGATTGTGGCAACTGTTAGTAGGCGTTTGGGACACAAAACGAAAATGCTGCAGGGTAAAATCACCGAATAACAAATTAAAAAATACGAAAATAAATGAAAGGGAACTCAAAAGCATGACACGAATATTGAAGAATATTTGTAGAAGACTGAAGACATTCTTTCTTATTCATTTCTTATTTATTTCTTAAATTGAAAGCCGCACAAATGATCAAGAATTTCTAGAGCGTTGGTTCTCCTATTCATTGCACCAAGATTTGGTAGGATTTCAAAAATCACTCTCTTATACGCCAACCAATTCCGTTCGTTGTCGAAGGCTTTTTATGCTGCAGCATTGCCATCCACCCCCGCAATATGACCCATCCATTACTACCATTGTTGCAACGTTGCCACGTCGACGTCAGCATACAGTTCGTAATTCATACGATGTCAATGCTCCGCCCAAAAGATTATGGATTTAGAAATCAAAACTAGTTCATCCCCTGGCGTATACCGATGGTATAGACATCACAGAAAAAACTGTGAAACATTACTGCAGCCTTCTCAGTCATTAAGGACATGTCGGTAAAAGAGGGTATTGGTAAGCAAGGACAAACCCAAGATATTTACTTTGACGAAGATGTACTCAACTCAATTTTTTTAGTTGTTCTATGTGGTTGATGCAATCACCTACCTCAGCTGCGTTTTCAATAAAACTAAAGATATCAATCTTGAGATTAGGAGAAGGGTACTGTTTGCAAGCAGACGTCACTAAAGGCTTAACAAGCAATTTAGTGACAAAACTCTTTCTCGATAAACGAAAATCCGGTCTCCGGTGTGGCACAGTATGCCACGGATGGAAATGTTACTAGAAATGTTTCTTCTACAAAAAAATTCTCGGAAATATATATGGACCCATCAATGTTAGAGGAGAGTATTGACATCATATATACGAGTATCATGAATTGTATAAGCTGTGCGCCGACGTTAACGCGGTCAAGCCCATCAGAATTCAGCCACTGCGTTGATCGCAACGTACCGAAATGCTCCAGCATGAAATTGTTGGGCAGTGCAGAAGATGCTGACCAAACTCCATTGGGAAGAGCAGGTTTTTGAAATACTATCAAAACTTATTGGAACGAATTGGAGAGAGAGCGAAGAAGACCCAAACGCTTGGGATTGTATTCAACGCATGGAATAAATAAAAATAATGTTAACCATTCTAGTTGTTATCTAAATAAGTTCATTCATTGAATTAATGCCCAGAACTCTAAATATAAGCAGAAGAAATTAACCAAAGCACTGCAGCACGAAAATTATTTGCGAATGGGATCGATGTGCAGCGCCGTCTAGAAAGAACAAATCTCGGTTGAAAGGATCAGGTTTCCAAGATATTAACAAAACTTTTTGTGGCCAATTGGATGAGAAGCAATATGTAATAATTTCGGGTAATCAAATTAGTACCATATTTTGTTTTTAATACCATACTTGACCTTTTCTTTTTCAGATACCCATCAAAATTGAAATTTACGAAAAGTTTTTGACAATGAATTCGATGGACGGCACAGAAAACGACGACCAGAACCCCTTTGCAAAGGGTATGCATTCGAAACACTGTCAAAACTTGATGTGACAAATTGAAGAATAAGCGCAGAACACTGAAGCGCTTGAGACTATTTTCTACGCGCGGTGAATAATAAATAAGGATGTCTAGTCGCTAACTAAGTAAGCAGGTTCATTCCCTTATGTTGTCACCCAAAGTTCTACGGCGTAGAATCTACGCTACACAGAGGGACAAGTAAGAGAGCTACATTTTTGTCATTAAACCTATTGCATGGTCCGTAATAACATTTGTTTTCAATGCGAAAAGAGGAAGACTTCTTCTCTACACTAACATTATATATTTTATGGACAGCGTGGTTAAGTTCGATAAAATCACCCACTACCGCAAATTTGTAATTGTCAATTTCTCGCAATTACTCGCAATTTCTTTTCCGATGAAACAAATAATTTAATTTCTTCTTCGTTTTCTCATAAACATGCAGTCCGTTTTTGACCAATATAACTTTTAATGAATCGTATTTTCTGCAGTTTTTCCTCATTAATACCTCTATAAACATGTCGAACAGATAGGTAAAATATTTCAAAGGCGTATCGCTAGGATAACAAGCTCAGCCATGGATGCAAATAATTCTATATGACCTTATCGATAGAGTTTCAGATCTTATAAATCAACAATTGACTAGATTTTCACATTACAGTAAATCCCAGAGAAGATCCAGGAAAAAAGAAAGATCGACGATTGTCATTTTTTCGTCAGCTGCAAACAGCTCAATTTGCAAAATTTATTTGCTGATGCATTTTTGTAGAACAACACTGACCGACCGACACAAAATTTTCGGTGAAGATAGGCAAGATTTTAATAAGCCATTTTACTCTAAACAATGTCATAAACCAAATGGTGAACTATTTTTTCATTATTACTATGAGGTTGATGGAGTGGAAAGTAGCTGCGAACACGACTGGCACAAACGTTAACAAAAGTTACATATTATGTGACATTATTGGCCAAAAACTGTAAGATGTTACTGCAGTATTCTCAAGCATTGAGAAGGAGTCAGAAAACATGAATGGAGACATAATCAAGTTATTTTCATCCGAAAAATAATGAATCTGCTGGTTTGAGAAGCTGTTTGAACCTTTACAGCCATAACTTAAGAGTGATGGATAGTTTCGCTTAGAAATTTGGAGAGGAGCATTATTTGCAAACGCATGGTACTGTGGAATAAGTAAGTGGATTTAGCGAAAAGGCCTCCCAACAAACAAAATTTTAACAGTACCAGACATCAGTTCTAATAAATCTATTCTGAGAGTTTGTAAGAGGAAAGTTTTCTTGTGACTCATTATCGTTAACGGCGAGCATACCGGCGTCGTATCAATCAGGAGCGCATCCAATTACAGTGATTAATTTGGCTGAGCCATGTTGAGCACATGAACTAAAACAGTAAAACCCGAAAAATTTTCATCAAAGGGCTCGATGGCGGGCACTAAAATGTCTAGGTTTCTGAGATATCATCAAAAATTGGTGCTGTAAATTAGTTGAGAAATAACAGAATAATTTCAAGTGATCAAATTAGTAGTAATTAGTAGTCATTTTTCAATGCAAATTCACACCAAAATTGACATTTGTCTGCAGTTATGTTTGGCAAATTACCAAAGAAAGATGCAGCTACTCACCGTACAGAAATTAATGGAATTTATTATAAACACAAATAAATTTATTTAACCTCCTTTGTGACTTCCTAAACACCCAAAATGAGAAATTTTCCATATACCTTACAAAAAACAAATCATTTTTCGATTAGTTTTTGTCACAAAAAAAAAAAACATGTCACGTCGAACGTCGTACCCTTTTCCACAAT